>JACXSJ010001230.1:5319-106802 GCA_014851325.1 Pentalonia nigronervosa | reverse complement strand
GCTATGTAACAATACGGCAAACTTTATGCTTCTAATATCTATTTAAATAATTATTTTTTTGGAATTTTCTCTTTTGATGGCTCATCTACATACCGAGTACTTTCGTTTAAAAAAAAAATTGTGAAAATCGGCCCGGTAGAACTTCAGATATAACTGTCACAAGAAATCGCCTCACGTTTTAATAATATATAAAGATAATAAGTGAGTAGAACAGTTTTACATAATACACCTTTTAGACTAATAAAATAAAACCACTAAACAATCTAAAATGACATCAGGTCGCTTAAACACATAAATGTGCACACCCGTTGTAGTTAATTATATTATATTATTTTTACATACCAATTTACTATAACGTTTAACACGTGTAACTTAGTATCATGTGTCGTCATCGTGACATCATCCTTTTAGAAGGACCCCATTCTGACGGATCACAGACCTTCCTGCACACACCGTGTTTCACATAATTCTCTCCTTTATTCCTTACATCATAATATCCGTATCATGATATACCCCTATTTTCATTGTATTACAATAGCATTAAAATAACGAGTTTTGGGACAGGTTTGAGACACCCCAAAAATTTAAATAATATTTAAATAGAATAATAGTGAGTCCCCATGGGTTTGGTAATATACGCTATACGGTTACCGGAATTTTTAATCCTACATCATTTCGTAAGAAAATTACAAAGCATGGAGGATACGTCAAAATTTCAGTAAAATATCAGATATATTTTAATCTTAAAAATGTGATTTGGACTTTTTGTGGTTTAACAAAAACATTAATTTGTATAAATTATAACAAATACATAATACCTACATTATAATATTATGTATTGTGATTAGTAATATAAATCACGTTATATCTCAAAAACATTGTTCCCTTTTAAAAATATAAGTTCTTCAAATAATGTACTTATCACACATTTTAGCTCGATTTAGATACCTAATTAATTATTCTTGCAAATGAAACTTCTCTACTGGCAGTGATAGACATATACCTAAATTTGTATTATGTTTTATAAACAACTGACGAAATTCAGGATAGTTGTATAAATATTTCATGAGTTCTAATTAATTTCATATTATTCTTAGGATCCGGTGTATTTGAAATTATTGAATATTTTATGGTAAAGAGTGATTTTCAAAAAGTTTATTTTAGTTCTTCATCTTCTTCTATTGATTTAAATATTATATATTCAGTTAGCCAATATACTTCATAGGTCGTATAAATCAATTTTGTTTTAATATGAGTTGTATTTTTTGTAAGCTACCTATGTCATTTCAAACAAAAGGTGGAAATAAGTTGCCAAAACAGCTTCCTTTACTTCAGGTGAAGTTATAAGAACTTTTCAAAACGATTTAGAAGTTTATCTTGAAGTTATCAATGTTTTCGTTATCATTTCATTATCTAAATATTTCGAATGCGAATTTCTTATTATCAGTTATTTTTAATTTTATATTGTATGTTATATCGATTTACTTATATCAAATAAGTATTTCAATTAAGTACATTTAACTGAAATACTATATATCTATACTGTATATTTTAACAAATTATAAAGATTCTAATGTATTTTTAAACTTAAGATATTAAAATTGAAAATTGTGGGTGATTTTAGCTAGAAAATAGTTTGCACATCTTCGTGTTTTTGATGAATTTTATAAATATTAGAATTTATAAAGCGTATAAAAAAAAAAAAAAGTAATTATTTTTGATTTTTTTATTGCTGCAATAAGACATAGTATAAGACACTTTTTATTATATGTTCAAGCTTTTTACTCAAAAACAATATTTTTATCATATATAAATTTAAAAAAAAATGTATGTCTTTATAAAAAACACAAAAATAGGCAAATTATAAATATTATAATGTTGTGAACCACCAAAGACTAGATTATTTTTAAATCAAATAACATTTTAATTTTAATTTTCCAAAACAACGATAGTTACCATTTTATAAAATTAAAAATAAATGTTCCAATTTACTAGTTAATTTAAATCGATTAAATGCGTAATAATGATATATATTATTATTATTATAAAAAAATGTATACTCATATCTAAAATGTATTTTGAAATGTAGGTGAATGTATCATATTATGATTCTGATGTTACACTTTAAAAAAAAATAATGACTAAAATTTGAGGAGACAGAAGATACCTCGCCCCACCTCCCACATTGTGTAAAAGATTGGACATGTTTTGAAAAGAAAGAGTATAGATATATCACGTCACCCATTTTTAATTTTAGCCTGTTTTACAAGTTTTCAATAAAAAAATATTTAAAACAGTGTAGCATTGTTATATTTCGCTGCGGCACTTCTGTCCGACAATGACGTTTTCAACACCATTCTGCACCCAGCACACCCTAAAACGATGCGACACGTAAATGATCAGTATAAAAACAAATCGAAACAGAATAAAAATGTGACGTGGGACACTGCGCGTGTTTATCAAAAAACGCAGACACTTGCGAGCTCGATGTGTGTGCCTCTGAGAAAGGGGTAGGAGTAAGGGGTTCTCTTAAAATATATATGCAAGTATATATGACTGATAAGTTTTCCATGTGAAGGGTGCATAAGTGCTGTTGACAGAGGGGGAGGGGGGAGGGGGGAGGGTTTCTGGCACACTTCGCACGCACACGCTGCTTACGGCGTGCTTGTGGTATGAGAGGGTGAGTTAGGGAAAGTAGGTGTATCCTTGAACGCGCGATTCTCGTGTTAGATAAAAATAATAATAATAATAACCTTAATAATCTTTGACCAACGGTGACGGCGGTGATGGCTGACGCTAGAATGCGCGTCGAACTGCCATGACGGTGTGCGTGAGTGCTTTATAATAATATGTATGGTGTATGTGTTTGGTATGCGGTACCTATGAGCTTTGGTTGCGGCTGCAAATCACAATCACAATTGTCATCGTCGGGTGCAGCCAATCGTTATTCGAGTAAATTCTGTGTCACGCCTACGATAACAACGGCAAGTCGCACGTACAATTATTATTAATATTATAGGTAAAGGTATATAATAATATGATGTATCATACTTAACTACACGAAGATAATTTCTATTGTTATTTGTTATTATTGTTGTTTGTTGTTGTCGTGGTTTGTACGCGTACTGGTGGGGTACGTTTTTGGTTTTGGATAGGTCACAGAAATCTACATATCGTAAGTAATTTTTTTCCTCGGGGTTATGCATTCGGAAGATAATTTAAATCAACGAAATTATATACGCTAGGTGATTGTAAAATTGATTAAAAATTACAACAATAAATTGTATGAAGGTAATAATAATCTTGGGAAAAAAAATAAATTGTGAATTTAAAAAAAATAATACTTTACGGTTTTTAGGTGAATACAATACCTTTTATAAAATAAACAATAATATTACTAACTGATTAGAAATCATAAAAACAATGTGTAATAGTTATAATAAATTAAAAACGTTAGATATAACATTTACGACGAATAAAATACCACAAAGGATATTCACATACCTCACTTAAATATGGCGAATATTACGCGAGTAACGGTTAGGTAGGTACGTCTATTAAATAAAAACCAATAAAATAACAATACTTACAAACTATAAAAACCACAATTTCGGATCAAGACCACCGAAAAAGCCCGACACGTACCACAGACACCGTTTGGTGCATAATAATAATATACATTCGTGACTCGTGATACGAAAATATAAGCTACACGGCTGCACACGTTTATCATAAAATATAAAGGAGTACTATTTATCCGCGATTCGGGATTTTTATTTATTGAATGCCGCAGTTAGATAGCTTTTATTAGAAAATGACTGTTGGTTTTAAAGTATTTTCGATAATAACAATCATTGAATTGGGTTATTGATACAATAAAACACTACAAAAGGAGATATAATTAATGTCTATTATTTTTTTCATATAACAACAAGAATTGGTCATTTTATATGTCATTGAACGTAGTTGGTTCACTAAACATTCAATAAACGCAAAAATGTGTTTTTATATAATTTCGTAATTGCCTAACAACCACATTGGTTACACTTGTAAATTACAAATAATATTATAACTTAAACCATAAATGTTTCTTTTATTACGATCAAACAAAACAAAACAAAATTAATGCTGTTGTGCGTGCAGCTATAATAATATTATAGTCTCGATAATTTAAATGTTATACTTCATATTTCAATAATATTATATAATTCGTTTTCAAGTCCGCAGCAGAACTACTTGGACCATAGGATGTATGAACCCATATTTTACTTGTGAACTTTTTATGGTACGCACCAGAATAACTACAGCCGTTATATTAATATATATACATAATATAGAGCAGGCGGTATTGTTGTGGGACGTTTTTTATTATTATTTTGGATGGGATTTGTATTTTATTACATTTTCTTATAGATTGCTGTAGCCTGTTCGTTTCGTCATTTTTGAACTTTGTATTTACTGTCACTCCATCTATATGGCTATAGCAGACTGTTTCAACAGTGTTTAGTACTAGTCGAAACAAGTGTGAAGGACTACATTAAAATGTTTTCTTACAACCACGTCGTAAATACGTGTGAGCCATTTTCGTCCAATCTGAAAAAGCTACCGTTGGCACTGTTTAACAATTTTAGTATTATAGTATAGGTACAAACAGTGCTCGAATTGGGAAAAAGGGATGAAGATGCGTAGAGGGGCGGAACTCCTGTACTAATTTTTATTTTACGTGATGGAGAGGAGGGAGCACAAACTTAATGTCCAACATATCTTTTATCAAACTATGGATTTATATTGTTGTCAATGAAATAATGAATTTTACAGTTTTCAACATTAGTTTTGATATTTGTTTATTATATTTTTTATGGTTTAGACAATCTAATATCTTCCTATTCTTTTTAGATTCTAAGCGGAGTGAAGAATGTATTGATTTTACAATGATGTGTGTTTTTTTGTGTCTGTCATCAAGTTTGAGGGCAGTAAAAGTGCTCCAATTTTCGTCATCAGCATTTTTTCCGGAAAAAAAGGGAATCTAGTTGGTACATTGGGAGGTCAAAAGTAAAAAATTCCCAATATTTTTTAAATTCGTCAATAAAAATAACAAAAACAATTAAGGGAAAAACTAGAATTTTTACGCGAAGCCAATTTTTGAAAAAAACTATTTTGTTTTTTGGTGTAACACCAAAAGTAATCACAGTAGCTATATGAAATTTTCACAAAATGTTTATATAACCAATTTCTATACACAATAAAATGTTCAATATATTTTGATTTTTATTTAGCTATTTATAAACATAATCAATTTTCGGGTCTTTTATACTTTTTTTTTTTATTATTATCAATAAAAATGTTTTAATCAGTCAAAAAACTTAAAAATTTAAAACAAGACTTCATAATTTGTTGTAAGTAAAAATTTAAAAAAAAAAGTTGAGCGTAAGTGTTCAATAATTTTTTATAAGCGTCCAAAGTTTAAATTTTGAAAAAATAAATAAAAATCATTAAATTTTACAGTTTATTTTGATTTGGAAATTCATAAAAAAAGTCAAAGTAATTTTTTTTGAGCGTTTGAAATTAGACATTGGATCCAGGAACGATTTTCTTATTTTGATGTATGTCAAAAAGGAATAAATGTAGACATTTGAAAAATTCACCATATATTATGATTATCATTTTCTATACACCAAAAAAATTTTAAAATATTTTGACAATTTTTGAGCTAACTGTAGGCCTAAGAAATTTTTGGTTTTTTCAGCTTTTTTTTTCTTTAAACATCGGTAAAAAAATACGTTGGGTCAAATTACTTGAAAATTAAATACAAGAGTCTTCATAAGTTTTAAATTTCAGATTAAAAATAATAAAAATACATCGGCACAATTTATTTTTATAAACATTTAAATTTTAAATTTTACTAAATTTATCAAAATCTCAAATATTTGCAAATTATTAGTTTTAAATTTATAAAATGATCAGTTTTTATAGCTAAGGATTGAAAATTAAAAACAAAGCTTTTCGTAAGTATTTTTAATAGCATAAAAAAAAATAAACTTTTTCAGCCCAAAATCATGATGACAGACACACATAATAAAAATCACACAATATTATAAAATCAATACATTTATAACTCCACTTAGAATCTAAAATGTATCTTTGACTTCTCATGACTTAAAAATTATAGACCAAAACAATGCCAAATGATACTTTCCTAAGTCATCAAATTTGTTATATAAATTCTGCAACTATTGGCGCTGTTTATCTGGGTCAGTACTGAATATCGTACTCAATTGTTTGGTAAAAAATATATAAAATGAGCATTCTCAACCGTATTTAACTGTCCATCATAAGAATTGTCCCGTCCCCTAAAATTATATTTTAGGAGTTAATCCATACTGTGTAGTAAAGATACTAAGTAAGTAATATAATATAATATTCCCAAATACATGACTATAACAAATAAAAACGCTCTCATTTATATCATACCAACTTTAACATTGACAAAATCACCGTGCTTTTTTGCTTATCCACCATTATAGCTGAACGATAAGAAATATTGGAATAATAATTATTGACCATATCAACAACTGCAGAAATGTTTTAAATTGTGTGACTATTTTGAATATTAGCCCATGTACTAAATTATCTTTACTGAATTCAATGTTTTTAACACATTGAGTTGAAAATTTTAATCTGTGGTTATTTTTTGAAATTGTTCGACATATTTTAGAAACGTTTAAACTTGGTAAAGCTTTTAATGATCTGATTAATTTACGCAAAAACGTGAACTAAATATCAATTAAGAGAGATATTATAAAAAGCTCATATTATTTTAAAATCTGACTATGAGAAAAAATAAGAATTCCCAAAATAATATAGCTTGTCAAAAAAATCGAACGAATATTACTATTACTTATTATTTATAATATCTACCAATTTTCTTAAACATTATTTTCAGCAATAATAACATTTTGATTTATATTCCTACTTTATGGTTTTTAATTTTTTTATAATTTTTTTTTTTTATGATGTTCATTAAAAGCAAAATATTTTAATATTTAAAATTTATTTAATATATTTTTTTATATAACTGATTAATAGGTTTTATTTCCACCCCCCTCCCCATCACAACAAAAAAAAATATTTTTCTATAGATACAGACCTAAAATTTATAACCTTTCAATTCCTAAATCAGTACGATTTCCCGTGATACGTCAGGTGTATTGCTGGTGTACCCAAATAATATAACACACCATGATATATGAAATTGAGCATCCCGAACAGATAAAGTAGTTATCCCCCACCGACCGCTATGGCGTTGTGGGAGGTTATATGATGTTGGAGGAGAATTGCGTGCCCGAGTTTGGCGGAAAACCCGATTTATATTTTGTTTTTTTTTTATCCTACCCCAGTCGTACACATATTAAATACCAAAACATTGTAATAGGATAAGACCGTCAATAGTGTACGTGACGTGCTCTGTTCCGTCCACATACTCAACCTTGTCTCCGTGATCGTCGACAACGGCATATCACATCGCAATTTATGACGCCCAAGCAACATAGAGGGCATTGTACACACCACCGCTTTTACAAATGTCGATCAACTCATCATAAATAATTTATGTATAAATATTGAAAACACATAGATATAATGTATCCATTATCCTAGAATGCAGAGACCCTCATGGATCTCATAAAATTACAACCAAATTCAAATTCAAGACCGGCACACACCGACAACTATGAAAAACATCTATTAAATTACTGTTCTATGGAGATCGGCAAAGTACATATAAGCAACTGACCACTGGACGACAAAACACATTCTTGGCCTTCTTCCCGTTGCCTGTTGAACTAATATCGTAACAAGGTTTCCCGACCACGTTGCATATTTAGTGAAGACGCCATAGCTTTGGGCTTATTTGGTGAAGCTTTGGACACTTATATGTACAAAGTTATCAATACAGGTAGATTCTGTTTGGTTTATATATCGCTGTGTTAGTAACGTAGTTTATATATTAATATATTTTATTATCTTTATATGTAAAATAAAAATACGGTTTTGTGACCATTGAAAATTGTGCATTTTATTTTAAAAAAATAAATTTTTTTTTACATATGCATAAATAATATTTAATTTTTTTTTTTCAAAAAATTAACTCATTTTTAACATATTATAGAATATAATTATTTATTATATTAGGAATTAAAGTAATAGAGTAAGAAGAGTATAAGTATTTATAAATTAAAAATGAAATAATATTGTATTTACGAAAAAAGAGAAAATATTTTATTTTTGGATCTAGAATTTTAAAATAGCAACTAATCATTGCTTTTTGCCCGGCATATTTAATGGAACACAAGATGAAAATGTATTGGAATTTTTTGAAAATTTTGAATTAATGGCAAAAGTAAACGAATGGGAAAATGAGACAAAGTTGGTATACTTACCACTATATTTAAAAGGATCAGCGTATAAACTATTTAAAATGATTGATTCAGAAACTAAATTGTCGTTTAACAAAATTATGTTTAAATTTAAAGAAAATTTCGTGTTACGCTCGAGACCAAAAATATTAAAAAATAAATTAAGAAACAGAAAATTAAAATCTAGTGAATCCATTGTGGAGTTTTGGATAGATATTAATTTTTTGATAAATGAAACAAACAAAGCGATGACTGAATCGGAAAAATTCGGAAACAAATCGGATTTGATCTTAGATGCATTATCACCTGACTATTATAATGTGACTGGTATATTAAAAAAATAATAACTTATTAGAATTAGAAAATAATTTAAAACAGTTGGAGTATACAAAATCAAGAACTCACGATTTAAAAGAAAAAGTAAAATTAGAAAATAATACGTATAATTCAAATTTTAATAATAATTTTATGAAATATAATAGTGATAATTATAACTAAAATAACTATAACAATCATGGTTATAGACGAAAAAATAACTACGGAAACTACAATAGACCTAGATTTAAGTATAAACCACCATTATTTGATCAACAATATAAAAATAATTATTATGTCCCTAATTTTAATCGAAGAAACAACAGTAATAATATGAATTATAATAATAACGCTAATGTTAATGGTTATAATAATGATAAGAATGATTTTAACAGATTTAATAATTTTCATAACTTTAATAATAACAGTGACTACTCTGGAATAAATAATAAAAACCACAGGTACAACGATGATAATAGTTTCAATAATATGCACATGCAAAATAGTAACAAAAAAAATACATTACTATAATCAAAATCAATGCCATCAAAGTCAAAATAAGAATTTTAATGAAAACCCTCCAAAGACTGAAATAGTTTACTATGATTGGGGGTTATCGGGTCACATGCGCCCGTCATGTACCATGTTAAAAAAACTTCAAATGAAACACTTAACTAGATGTGTTTCTGATATTGTAAAAAAACCTAGGATACCACCAGAGTTAGTTGAAATTAAAGATAATAATAAAATTGACTTAACAAAAGAAAACATTATAAACTGTACAAGTGACAAAAATCATAATAATATTTACTAGAAAATTGAAATACCAGGAAAAATAAATAACTATGAAATTAATTTTTTAACTGAAACTGGGGCAAGTATAACTGTTATCAATAATAATAATATTTATTTAAATGAAATTGTACCATTGGAAACAGATATTAATATTGAAGCTGCGAATAATACTAGTTTAAATATAGTCGGAAAATCATTAATAGAAATAAAAATTGGAACAACAAAAATAAAACATGAATATATAATTGTCGAAAGTATTTGCTCGCCAATATTATTGACATAGATGTATTAAGAAAATTGAAAGTAATAGTAAACCTTGATAATAATAATATAGTATTTAAATGTAAAAAACTAAGCGAAACATTTAAGTTGGATGTCAATAATAGTTATAAAGTAACACAATTATTTCCTAATCAAAATTTCCAAAAAAACGAAAATGATCATAAATTAGATAGTTTAGATTGAATTCAATTAGATAGTTTTTCTAATTATAAAAATGAAAATAATAGTAAACAAAATATTCATGCATTTATTAAACGATTTGAAAAAGGGTCACAGGTACCAGAAGACGGCGATTGTGGTGCACATGCGTTAAGAATATGCTTAAAAACTTAGAATTTTCTTTATCAAGTCTAAATATTTTGAAATTAATAGGTATTGAACAGGATACTAATTAACTGACGAAGATCTTGCTTTTGTTTGTGACACATTAAATAAAAATTTAATAATAATCAACGAACATTTCACAACTAACAACGAAATAATAAATTCAACATTAGTATATTGGAAACCACACAGACAAACAATTTGTGTTTTTCATGAAAAGAATCACTGGCGCCCGGGAATGTTAACTAATAATTGTAACTTGAATATTCACAATATCTGTATATGTTAGGAATTCCCAAAAACACAAAGTATAAAAAATAATATGACCAATAGAACGTCAAATGACGTATTTAAATATTTTTGTGCTGATTGTAATAAATTATTGATTAATTTGGAAGAACTAAAAATACACAATTTGAAAAATCATAAAAACGATTTAAATTTTTCGGTAATAAAATGTAACGAATGTAATATTGCTATGTTAGGATATAATGTAAATATGAAATTACACTGTAAAGGTGAAATTCTTATAAAAAATGACAAAAGTAAAATGTCGCAATTAATGCATATTCATATTCGTGAGAATGATATGGTAAAGACACAGGAAGTAGGAAAATTAAATATAAAAAATTATGATACAAAAAAAGAAACGACAATCAACTTGAATAAAAATTAAAATTAAAAATAAATTCTGAACAAAATAATAATCCACTGACTAGTATTTCTCGTTTGTTTTAAAATAACGTAATCGACAAAATAAATGACCTAGTGTTAAACGAGTATGATGATAGTGCAAATTTTAACACGTCTCACATAAATGATGTAGACATATATAAATCAAATAAAAAAATTAATAGACATATTTTTCACAATCAGGCGAAGGTGAAAGAAACTGTGATGCATTTCGATATAAATAGTGAATTATCCGAAAACCAACAATATCAGTTGAGACATTTATTAGAAAGCTATAGTGATTGTTTTGCACAAAGTCCTTTGGACCTTGGTTCTATAAATATAGGAGATGTTCCGATCCCAACAATGTCAGATGACCCTATTAGTCTATCACCATATAGATTATCATTAAACGAACGAAGTAAACTCCAGAGACAGGTGGATGAGTTGTTATAAGCTGGGTTGATCATACCATCTAATTCTTCGTATGTAAGTCCAGACTTTTTAGTGAATAAAGCCGATGGAACAAAACGATTGGTCATTGATTATAGACAGTTAAATAAACAAGTACCTCATCAACATTTCCTTATCACACATATGCAAATAATATTCGATTGCCTCTTCTAGGCCAACATTTTTTAATGTTTTGGATATGCAACAGGGCTTTTTAAACATTCTATTAGGAAAAACGGACAGGCACAAATTAGCATTTATCACACCAGGTTTATACGAATGGACACGTTTTCCTTTTGGGTATAAAAATTCACCACGTCAATTTTAGAAAGCTGTGGCCAAAGCGCTTTCAGGACTACTATATTTGGGTACGATAAATTACGTAGACGATATAATTAATTACGCAACAAATTTCGATGAACTATTAAGAATATTAGAAAAACTATTATTAAGAATTAGAGATATTGGCTTCAAATTAAAAACTTCAAAATATAAATTTGGTTATTTTGAGCTTAAAATATTGGGACAAATAATTAATAGAGAAGGTATTAAACCAAATCCAACGGGACTCAATGCAATTAGAAAATTTTCAATACCTAAAACCATAAAACAGGTTAAAAGCTTTCTGAGATTAAGTAATTTTTTTAAAAAGTTTATTCTACGTTTTTCAGAATTAAGTACACCCTTAACAAATCTCACACGAGGTTCTTATCCAAAAAAAAGTTCACCGGTAAAATGGTTAGAGGAATATCAAAAAGCCATTGAAGAAATAAAAAATAAACATACTAATCCTCCACTTTTTCAGTAAGAATACAGAGACTTAAGAGTCAATTAGTCCACTTTGATTTTACAATAAAATACCCGAAAGGTCTATTAAGCCAAGTTTGTGACGCGATGTCACGAATCCTGTATTTGATCCCCCCTCTCTAGAACAGGAGTTACAAAAAAATAACGATTTAAGAATTTTTCATATTAAAACGATAAATATGCGAGTTGAACAAAATAATGACACAACGCTAAATAAAATTATACAAGCTCTAGAAAATCCAGAAATTTCCGACCATATTTGGTTAAGAAAATCTAAAAATTATTTTTTAAACCAAGATAAAATATTAATGTACAAACACGGAACCAATGAACAAATAATACATTTAATAGCGATTCCAGAAAAACGTATTAATGAAATTTTATATAATTTCCATGACCATCCATTTGCAGGACATTTAGGTATAGATAAAACGTACAAAAAAAAAACAGAAAGATATTTTTGGCCTACAATTTACAAAGACGTACGAAAATATGTTTTATCATGTTTAAGTTATCAAAAAAGAAAAGCAGACAAAATACCTACAAAATAGTTTTATGTATAACATTTTAATATTAAACAACTAATCTTATATTATTGTTTCAGAAGATTTACAGGAAATATTAATCTATTACTATTACCTGTGTAAATAATGTATTATAATTGTAAATATGTATTAATTTTAGTAAAAATTGTATTTTAATTAGGTAAGCAAAAATATTGTAACTATATTATACTATAAAAATTGTATATTATCAAATTTATATATAGGATTAGTATCAAAGAGTATAAAAAAAAAAAATTATACAAGTATTATTGCATTAACTTAGGTAATATTTCAAGTAATACACATATTGTGATTATCATCTAAACAAAAAAATATCTAAACTTCTTATGTTATATTTATCTACAAGTAGTTCTCTTTTATTTATATAATAGTTTTTATTTCTATATGATATAAAAAGTGATTTGCCTCTGGCATGGTTGAAATACTCGTAAGTAGTTACTAATGTATCAATAAGAAAAAATAACATATTTCTTTAAAAAATAAAAAAATAATAATAAATTAAGTATTCTACAATAAATTAAAATAATATGAGTACTATTGTACATTGTTTATAATAATATTATAGTTCATAATAAAACTTCTTAAGAGTAATAATTAGTAATAGGTGTGCAAGTTGAGATATTATAGACTATAAAACCATTTAGTTGTAATAACACTTGAATATATATGCTGTAAAAAATGAAAATTATGTTTTAAAATATAATAAAAAAATGTAAACTCACAAACTTCTCAACTTATCAATCCATGGAGAAACATGCAGTAATCAAAAAAAAGAACTTCAATCTTACAATATTCAATCAATACGGATATAGGATAAAAACAATTTTTATACTCAAAATGTCTTTTGTAACTTTTTCTTAAAAGAAACAGGGTAATATAATAATATTATAAACATGTTACATGACACCTTTATATATTATATATAAATTCTACATTATTATGTACAATCAACTACTGACCGATACAATAATATTAATTCACACTCATAATTGTAAGTCCTATCACCAACACACACCATGTATAAATATAGTAGAGACAGATACCACCGACAGGAGCGAACTAACCGATACCTACACATAACAGCTATCTTAAAGAACAGTAAAGTACTTTTTAATATATAATAATTATTCTAGATATAAAAACCAAACGTGCCTTTTATTAATAAACACCTCATTCACAAGTGCTCTAATCCCCAGGTACGGAAAACTTATCCATAAGGAATAGAAATCTTTCCCTGGATAACTAATATCGTAACAAGGTTCCCCGACCATGTTGCAGTATAAGCCGGATAGTATTATAACCACCGTCAAACGGTAATACCAATAAGAAATAAAATATCCTCATAATTAACGAACACAGACGACATAGCTGTACTCAATAAGGGCTTATTCTTAGTAGAGACACACTACGATAGCTGCACAAGTTCACTTCCCATAACTCAAAACGCTAATGAATAGTTATACTTGCTAAAAGCTTGCTGCTGGTTAATGATCAATACAATTACTGTACAGGTTATTGAGAAAATCCCACTCATCAACACTTGGGGAAATTCTTCCAAAGAAGAGCTACGATTATTCTGAAGGAACCGTCTACTGAACAAAATCAAGAGCTATCCACAAAACACGCAGCCCAGATCAATACAAAGATTTACAGTATAACGACAAAAACCAACATCACCTTGGCCCCATTAACCACGGAAATCTGATGATCATTTGGGAACAACGTTTAACTCCCTAGTGACAATCATTACCTCATTCCGTGTGTTATTTACCATTATAATCTACATATCCTCCCCCTAAAATATTGTAATTCCCCAAAATATATTATTTGTAAAATTCGAGTGAATTATTAGAACGAAATACGGTAGTACAATCAACAAAATAATTAATATAACCGACAAATTGTATGCATATATAATTATTTATATGATAATAAAAACAGATAATATTTTATCAATCAAACAGAGTTGAGTTTTGTTACAGCATATAATTTATAATATTATAAATACGTACAGTTTCCGTGTATACTTATGCGGTATAGATTATATGCCTATATAATAATATATACATAATAGGTGCTACCTAGTTATATTTAAACAGTCTGACGAGAGAAAAAATAAATAAATACATTTTCACGTGATTCGAATGTATTGAATACATATACGTATATGTGTGTATCGGGAAAAGCAATTCGTCGATATGTTTGCTCTGGTGATATGGAAGAATAGGGGGAGAAGGGAGGGGGGAGTCTGTGAAGGCGATCGAATTCGCGATAACTATACACAAACGCTCCCAAACACGTATACGTTTCTATATATATATATATATAAAGATATACCTATATATTATTTTGAGCACACGTTATCTTTTATTTATATATAAATTGTATATATATATAATTTTAAGGAAATGTGATACGCGTCCCGACCAAACCGTTATCTCACAACTTACGAGTTATAAGTTACAACCACACGTTTTTCTCGCGTACTTATCTATTACGCACTGCGTATATATAAATGAATCATTGGTATATGTACAAGCGCAAACGTCATATGGAGACTATATATATAACGTGGTATACAGTAGCGTATTTACGATTGGTGACGAGGGAGATATATCTGTCCAGCTCACTTAGCCTCTTATTTATTTTTTTTTTGTTCTGGGTGATTCTTCCCAAAATCGGGGAGTCAAATGAGACTTTTTAGATTCTTCAAAAATTTTTGGAGAGTAGAACCTAAAATATCCTATTATTACTTATTATAATAATACAAAGTTGTATTCCATTAATATCAAACATAACTATACAATTTATTTTGAAACATTTTTTAAAACCCTCTTATTTACAAAATACAACGTATTGGTATAAACTACTAGGCTATGTTTGACTACAACATTATTCAATATTTACGGATATCTAACTGCTATAAGTTCTGAACGATTTGAATTATCCAATTCCTTCATATATTATGTTCTGTGTACCGTGTACGTATCGTTTATAATATATAACATTTATTATTTACAATATAAAGTAAAGTTTATAGTTCATAGTTTTTTCACCGTTAATAATATGGTACTACAAGTATATAATGTTTAATTTATTGTGTTTTTGATCTATGCATTCTGTGGAAAACTAAATCTATTAGTATTAGCATAGCCGTATAGGAATTATACAATTTGGACGTCATTTTCCGTATTACCGTCATGATAATTCACAGTAGATGTAGTTTGAAATCTTTTTCCAGGAGGAATCATTGAATTGTAAAAACAGAGCCACTATATTCTCTAGTACGATCTCTTCGTAGCCTAGGTATATACACATTTCTTGAAACTGTCTATACCATGCGTCGTACTAGAAGACTGCATGATTTATATCATCATGTAATGTCCATACAATTAGCACTCATCAGATGTGACAAAGCACCCATGACCTAGAAAACTCTGGTTGAGATGATAGTCAACTTAACCACTCTATGTTTCCTATTAAATAATCTTTTAACGACAGGAATCAATCGTTGGTTCCAGCAGCCTTTTTCCACCACGTTATAGTACTTCAACAGCTCTCTTTACCTTATGTAATTTACTATCGCTATTCAATTTAATAGATATGCCCAATATCATCAACATTGTATCGTACGGTGTATTTTGGAAGGAGCATGCTACTCAAAACATCATGTGTGGCATTTTTGTCATTGCGAAAAAATCGACTATGTTAAGTTTTTACAGGAGATCGCAATAGAATAGTTTCAAAACAGACAAGTAGCTTGTTACGGATACCTACTCACATTAGGCAGAATGCGGGACAGTTTACATAGCGAAGATAACCGTGTATCCTGCGTAATGTATCCTGCCATTGATCTGAATACCTATGTAGAGGATGTTCGATTTCAACGCAAATCTTTGCACACAAAATTCCACAACCATCTAATTTTACCCATTATGCTCAATAAGAATCACTGTCTTGATATCTCCAGTGCATGGTTCAAACACTTGTTCCTCTGTCCATCTCACTACTGATCCTAAAGCTTTACCGAATGTCTCTTCGAGAAAGAAAGTTTTCTATCTTGTTGTAATGAAAGCGACATCGTGATTAAATACGATTTGCTTAAGGTCTGATGGAGAAGATAGAGAAATCATTATATTCTAAGATATCCTAACTAAACATGTTTTAATCTGGCTCTTAAATTATAAAGCAGAGGATGGAGCTATGATAATAAAATAGAATGTCAAAAAATACAACCGATTTAAAAAGACCGTGTTTAGTGTTATATCTGTGCGCATCTGTCACTAAACTTATCACAATGATAATTGTTATCATTTTAATCGATTTAAAATGTTATTGAATACAAAATAGTATATATCAAAGTTCCTCCATAATGATTTTGCTTTTTGCTAATTTTTTCAATTACAATTGTCTTGTTAATGTTGTATTCTCTAATCCTGCACAGCAATGCTTGTGACAAATTACAGATGCCCGTGGATTTATCTCGTCTTAAGCCCATTTCATATAGACGCGCAACGTATGCGCGCTTTTCAGTTTATATTGTTAAGTCCATACGCGTCATTCCGATGATGTTGCGATTCCTTCGTTGTAATAGCGCGTATGAACTTAACCAATGTAAACTAAAACTCATATGTGTAAAATGGGCCTTAAACTCTGTTAAAAATAAACTACAAAATACGATCTAGTTTATACTTTATTTAGTCAAATGAGACATTTCCTACTACTTTTTAAATTAATTAAAAAATGAACCATTTGATAATATTTTAGTAACCTTGGTTAGAATTGTTTTACATCATAAATCATTGTATATGATACAAAAGGCATTAACTAGTCAATGACAAGGAGCACTCCACACCAAATTGTACAGCAAAGTAGTTACGTACTTAACGGATTTTTAATTTTGAGATTGATCCTGGAAATTGCCAATAAATAATCCGTGTGGAAGTCCACCAACGGTAACTTCTTGCGTCTTATGTGTACATGATCAATTTGATTTAATATTCGT
The DNA here is from genome assembly GCA_014851325.1 of Pentalonia nigronervosa. Lineage (NCBI taxonomy): Eukaryota > Metazoa > Arthropoda > Insecta > Hemiptera > Aphididae > Pentalonia > Pentalonia nigronervosa. Next base: position 89,169 of record JACXSJ010001230.1, on the reverse strand, counting down.
CCATTGGGAAACTTCTAAGTGCATTTATTATATTTTTATGAGACAATGTTGAAATTCTAATAGTCAATCTCCTGGATAAAGTGAAATTGATGAAACTTTGTCCGTTATCATTGCTTTTCTCATACGCACTTTATGATACAATTTATTGTAAATATAAAAGAGGCCTCTCATTCTACTTTAAAATTATGATTTCCCACAATGATTTAGATCATATGTCTAGACGTGTAATCATACATTTGTTAATAACATACGTAATGTATATCTATGACATTTCTATAATCCTATAATTTTGCAATACTACCTATATTTTGTGGGTACATGATACCAAACATTTTTATATATTGTCATTTGACTTTAATAAAAAATATAGACAGACATAATTATTTATAAAAAATTTTAATTAATATTATAATTATAATTAAAATTATTTAACTCATACAAACTTGTAGGTATAATAACATTTTCATTTTGATTAATAAAATTAAGGAAACTTATTAATACAACAAAATTCTATAATTGGTATTAAATTATTTGTCTGCAAAATTGCATTTTCTACTTTGAATGGCGGAAGAATGTCACAATGTCAAAAATATTATTCACTTAAGTCCTTGTTTAACATTACCGCAAACATTTTTTTTTTTTGTTAAATCAAAAAAATTAGTAACAATAAATTATACGAATACTTAATATACAGAACGTTTGTAAAAGCAACCTCCCATTAGTCATTTTCACAGTAAACATAATAACATATTTAAACACAAATGTCCATAGTTTTTAGAGTTTTATTTCTGAAATACTTAAATACTTAATTGTAATAAAAAACTACAACCGATAAAATACTTTTGTGCTACTTACGGCGACAGTTTTAGGTTAAAATAAGAGAAAAATCATTTATCAAAATTCTAAACTGCCATCCTAAATAACACAGCTCTGTATTAGCTGTATTTTATTTTAATTAATTTTTAATCAAAACATTGCTATAGGTGATAATGTTTACATGTCTTTGTTATACGTTGTTTACTTTATAACAATCAGTAGCAGAGCTCAGTTCTTGAATATTTAAAGTTCATAAAATATCTAGATATTTAGCAAAGAATAAAAATGAATGATGGCCAAGAAAACATTAAATTCTTGATCCAAAGGCCAAAAACACCTGTCATCAAACCCAAGATGCATCGTTCAATTTTTAACAAATCAATTAAAAGGGAATTGAAATTAAACAGGGGCTGTCACCAAACAATGGGTTATGCTGAAGTTAAGCCCAATCAACCGTCGAAGTTTTTAAAAAAACATACCAGAATAGTGATAAGACCATTTGTCGGTAAGATAAAAAAAATAATTATAATTTCCCAAACTATCGCATTCATGCCTCAAAAATAACCCAAATATGCACTAAAAAAAAATTATTTTGGATAAAAAATACTTACAATGATGAACTATTCTCATTTATTTTCCTGCCCTTTCTTACCTCAATGTATATATATTACGGTAAAAGCTAGGTTACACAAAATAGTTTAGTCAAACCCCGAATAATTTCTATAGTTCGGACTTTTACAAATAAGATTTACCAAATCTTAAGACAAACAATTAGCATTGGTAAAAGTCCGAATTCTTTTACCAATTATGTGTTTTTAATAGTACGTGTATATTTAATAATATTAATAATAGCAACTATTATTTAAGTATACTAAATACTATATTAGCTACTTTCTACTAATATATTAGATAGGTACACATTTATATTATTATAACACATAATTGGTAAAAAAATTCAGACTTTTACCAACGCTAGTTGTTTGTCTTAAGATTTAATAAATCTTATTTGTAAAAGTCCGAACTACAGAAATCATTTGGGGTTTGACCAAACTATGTATCCTTGGTTTTACCGAAATGGATCGATAAATGTTTGAAATTCGTACTTTTACCGTAACATATACATATGTCGTTTTAACAAATACTATGAGTCTAAAAGGATACTCAAAGCTGAATGAAGGAAGAAAACAATATTATTGCGTCTCTATATTCAATTTTTAAAATAAATATATATTTTAGATAGCTAGTATACAATTCATAATTTTAACTCCATTAGAACGATACTCATTTGAGACAGCCATATCAAATTACATCATTTACGCCACTATAAAAATACCTTACTAACACTTTAAATAATGGTAAACTTTATTATTATTTATTATTTAATAAATAAAGTTTCATTAAATAGATAAAAAAAGAAACACTGCTTTTCCCGTGTCTTCATCTGCTTTAAATCCAGTGTTGCCTGGTAGACACTGCAGTCGTTCACACGTTTCTGAAAAAAAAGTCAATAAAACCAAAAGAAATTTCTTACATGAAAACATTGTTGACGTGGTAAGAAAGGTGCCACCATTGCCAAAGCATCGGGTACAGGACAGTCGAAACGGACACGTAATGATTCTAGATGAAGCCGGCCTAGAGCCTACATACATGTCTAAAAAGGTACTTAAACGACTCAATGTTTTTATCTATTTTTAAATAAAACGTTTTCAAGTCACCTTAGTGATGGTACTAAAATATTATGTCTTTAAAACATGGTGATTGTGTTATGTTCAAAGAGTTTTGGCAAAACACCTTCGTACATAAAGAAAATAATTAAGAACAACGAAATGGAAAAACTAGCTGAGGTTGAACGTATACGAATGATTAAGCCACCATTACGCTATTTGCCCGAAAATGAGCGTAAAGAATTATTGACAGTGAGTGTGTTCAATTATTTAAACAATTCTCTCTAACTTTTCGCCCTGTCAACTTTTTTTATTTTTAACAGGGACTGAAGGCAAATTGGGGTGAATTATATAGAGAATTTTTGTTATTACCTATGGTCACAGACACAGTTCCGAAAATCAATCGAAAATCCCGAATGGAAAATCAATTAAATAATTTAGAAAAAGATATCAATATATTGGAAAAGTACCCGTTTTTATATGTTTGTGATAATTAGGTTTTTAATATTTATTTTCTTAAAATATTTTATGCGTGCGAAAAAAATAAATCTTATATTATTAGTAAAAATGGTTTTAATATCTGCCTAATCAAATACTTTAATTGAGAGAACATTTTTAAAAATATGTTTTATGTATGAAACAAAGAAGACCCGATTACAATCGATATAGCTTTATACGTTTATGAAAATAATTTAAACATAACTAATTTTCTGCATAACCTCATGAAGCCATAACTCATAATTCATTAGTTTAATTGATAACATATTTTTAAATATAAAATAAAAATATTTTGTTAGTTTTATATTTATTATGTTTATATACCTTATTTTTAGAGATGCCAGGTTTGTGAGATAAACCTAAAGAGTAGTTTGTTTCACATCCAATAGATGGTGCTAAACCTTTTTTATTTATTTATTTCATATTCCATACAAACTACTATAAAACTAGATAACAATAATAGCAGGTGCCGTATCTTAGAAGTTATTTTACTTTAACCAAAATAAAACACCATGTGTTATACCCAATCCGCCGGATTGCATACCTCAATCGGATTTGACATTTTAACCACAAAGTGAGGTACACTGACCAAAATACAAAACGTGCCATATTCTATAATTGTTCATTTTTTTTCCCGGGCACAGTTGAGTAATACAACAAATTATATAATATTATGTTTATATTTATGATATTAAATAATGTTCAAAGTGTGCAAATATAATATATGAATGCATAATTTATAAAACAAAATGTATAAAAAATCATATGCTGTTTAAAAAATTGCATATTTATTCAAAAAAAAGACCAATAAAAGACCATACATATCTATGTTGGACCTTAGACGAGTTAAAGTAGCTGCTTCGCATTGCAACTGTCACGTTGACAAGAGATGAATAAGTGTGCGATGCTTTATAGAACTATTTTTTTTTATGTTTGTTCCTTGGAATTTTAGTCTCCTCCTTTTCTCTAGTCTTTGTGGTTATAACCATTAACAAAATAATTTCAGAACTACGGCTATCTATGCTATCAGTCCATTATCAATATTTGCTGTATATAATCACTAATCAATACCAATCAATAATTATGTATATTAGGAAATATATACAAACCAAATATAATTTTCATAATTTGGTTGAAATGTTTTAAATTCAGAACCCCACTTCACGATAGTCTTAAAATTTAGATAAAAATTTCCAGAAAATAAAATATTTTAATACTGGATTCAATATTTACTGATTTTGGTTTTAAATTCATTGTGTTATAATTATATAAGTAGACACGTAATTTTTACGAGAACGTAAATCTGTCAATATTTATCTTTATGATTCCTTAATCGATATTATACTATAAATAATATATATATATTACCCTAACCGAATTTAAGTTTTTTAGACATAGAAATACTATTTATTCACAAAAAATAAGGCAATTTTAAAAAATTTAAATCCCGTATTGTTACCTTAAAAATATGGTAAATGGCACACTTTACAGTTACCATTATTTTATTACATATTATGAATCACCGTGCGCACACTTGAATTGTCTGGATGGCCATAAATTATTCAGATCGATAAATAGTTATATAATATAGTACCAACCTACATTATTTATATTTATATGATATTGTTGTATGCATATTATACACGTGTATAATTTACCGGTAAATAATTTCTCCGCCTCCTTCCTATCGTTTAGTATAATCTACTGGACAGCGATTTTCATCCCAAAGGATTTTATTGTTATTTATACATTTTAAATTCTAAGCGGAGTGATGAATCTATTGATTTTACAATGTTGTGTGTTATTTTATTTTTTTTTTTTTTGTGTCCGTCATCATATTTTAGTGTAATAAAAGTGCTCCGATTTTCTTCATTAGCATCTTTTCTAATAGGAAAGTGAATATAGTTGGCACTTTGAGGGGTCAAAAGTAAAAAATTTCCAATAGTTTTTAAACGCATCGGGAAAAAAATAATTAAGGAAAAACGGGAATATTTTCACAAAGCAAATTTTTGACAACATTTATTTTAATTTTTATAACAATAGAAATAATGGCCGTAAATCATAAATTTTTCAAAATAATTTAACTTTTTTTGAACTATTCACAAGCATAAAAATTTTCTGATTTTTTTTATTTTTTTATTTTATTATTGCCGTTAAAAATGTTTTTAAGCGTAAATCTCTAATAGTTTTTTAAAAGCATTAAAATAAATAATTTCAGGGAAATACGTAAAAATCACGCAATTTTGCAATTTATTTTTGATTAGGAAATTCATAAAATATTTTCTATTCAAATATAAGATTTGAAAATTCAACACAAAAATCTCTAAAAGTTTTTCTGCTCTTCTAAAGAAGAAAATTTTCATCAGAGAGTCAAACTAATTTTTTATAAGCGTTTGAAATTAGACATTGGATATTCACCCGTTTTGTCCGGGAACGATTTTCTTATTTTGATGTCATTTAAAAAGGCATAATTATAGACATTTAAAAACTCCACCAAATGTTTAGATTATAATTTTTTAAACACAAAAAAATTTAAAAGTATTTTGGTATTTTTTGAGCTAACTGTAGGTCTAATAAATTGTTAGTTTTTTTCAATTTTTTTTTTTTTTAATATCGATAAACAAAATTTCGTTGCGTCATATTGCTTGAAAATTTAATACAAGATTTCTCATAAGTTACTAAAATAGCAGATCAAAAATAATACAAATACATAGCACAATTTTTCTTTTTATAAGCATTTAAATTTCAAATTTTGACTAAATTCATCAAAATCTCCAATGTTTGCAAATTATTTTGCAGTTAAAATGTTTAAAATGAAAAGTTTTTATAGCTAAGGATTGAAAAATTAAGACAAAGTTTTTCGTAAGTATTCAATATTGAAATCAAAAAAATATATTTAAAAAATAATTTTTTATATATATTTTGTTTAAATTTGGACGAAATTAGATATTTAAATGAAGAATGACAATATTAGTTATTTCTTTGATATTTAAAAACATTTTTTGTGAATGCTTGAAACTTTTAAAGTATATTATGATTTTTTATACACTCAATGACATTTTCAAATGCAATGTTTTTTGTAAAAATTAATTCAACCTACTGTATTATTAATAGTAAAATTAATTATTTTAAATGCAATAATATCTTAAAATACATTTTGTTATGTAGACTAACAAACTGTCATTGCTCAGAATCATTTTTTGTATACAAAAATTTATATCATTGAATTCAAATTCAATAAGTCATAATATTGACCCTACTTGACACTCACTGTACAGCAGAGCGGTACCCACATGTCGATCTTTTTTGTTTTGTTTTGCTGTATCTCAATTTTACACGTTATACTGTGCGAGTACCAGAGTGGATAACCAACCGAATTTCAATTAATATTATTTAACGTTTTGAATCACTTACAAATTAATTAATTAAAGTTGTAGTCTCAAAACTGAATGGCTTTAGAATAGTAGCATCCTAGAACTTATGATAATAAGGATATTTTTACGTGAAATTAATAAGAAATAATGACTTAAAAGCGTTTTAATAGATTTAAAATTATAGTGAATATTAAACTACCATTTACCAATATGTTTTCTTTTACCAACTCCCATATAACATTTTATTATAATTTAAATATACGTTTATTAATTTTACGGGTATTGTAATTTGAAATTATCATTAAAATAGTACCTTATTTTAAATTAATATATTAAATTTAACGAAATTTGTTTGGCATTCAAGTGTTAAATTATACATAATATATTAATATAATTAGTTTAATTAATATATACTTTGAAGAATTTGTTTTTTCGTGGTAAGATTTCATCGAATTTTAGATTTTGGATCATCATCATTATTATTATTATTGTACTGTATAATTTATTTAACAGAAGCTTGTTATTCAAATAATTAAAGTGCCAACATCAATATTAATGTATGTATGAAAAATATAGTTTATTTACTTATTAAATATATAGAATATTAAAAACGGACTAAAAATAGCTTAAAATATCTTTCTTCATTCCATCGAATCGATCGATTCAATTTTACGGTGAAGATTTTTTAAACCGTTTAGACTCTTATTCTTGCTATATTTCTAATAGCTCTTAAGAGACCTATACGTGATCTATTTTTTTGCTCTAAAACATGCCTTATAGAAAAAACTTTCAAGCTTTATAGAGGCATTCAATTATATTAATTATTTTATTTTTTGTTTTAAAAAGAAAAACTTCCTTCGAAGTGCATTGAACATGAATTTTCAAAATTAAATTTTAAAATCATATAATATAATTTTAAATATGAGCAATTTTCACAAGCTTTTGTTTTTCTTGTAAGTTGAGAAATCAAAAATCGAAATCCAATGCGGTATGTCGAAAATTGTCTTCTTTTTAACGAAAAAAAAATGAATTGTATCAGACTACTCTACAAGGTGTGAGAGTTTTTCTTGTAAAGCATTTTCACGCGTTTTATTTTTGATCAGGGGTATCGTTGACTTGCGTGTGTGCAGCAAGTGCATAGAATTGTATGATCTGTTATTTCAAGGACCGGACTTAAAATTTTAAAGAAGGACCGAACGCAGACCGAACTACTGGCTAAATTTTTTTTAGACTGAACTAGACTATCAATTTAATTAAATTTAATAAAGTAGACCAGGACCGGACTGCCGGTTTGATCTAAAAAAAAATTGGACTGGACTGTATGGCTCTGTTTATCGGATCGGAAACGGACAGAACCGAGTTACTCCCAAATATTATTAAACTGAACTACACCAACAAGTCAACATTTTTTTATTTTTTACAAGACCAAACCGGACCATGTAGAAAACTATCGTAAATATCACGGTACTCGTATAAAAACACACTATCACTAATCATCATTGACGACTAACACAAATGCCATGGACGGGGGCGATGAAATTTTATATTTCCTAAATATTGACCCTCAATAAAGATACACGAGCAAGCCCCTTCACATATTTTGGTCTTACAAAACTTATCAACATTTTAAACTCTTATTTTAAAAATTCACAAATGAACATCCTTGAATATTGTGTTTTTTCAAAAAAGAAATGGAAAAAGTTAGTTATAGGATCCAAAGTAAACATACTGAGACGTTCAAATCAAAACACGTTTTCATTATAAAAATTACATTAACAAATCAATAGTATCAGTGGTGAATATGACGGAATGAAAATTGATTAATTTAGTAGGTATACAATTTGTACTTAAAGCTACAAAAATCTTTCTTTTTTTAACAAGCTGTAACTTTTTTTGTCCTACAATGTTATGAAAAACAGATATTTCATTATCTCCTAAATACTGTTTAATATAAATGTTTAAAATTTAAATTGTGTGATTTGTGTTTTTTATAAACTACTTTAAAACAATAACAATCTGTTTTCTATTAGTGCATTTTAATATGCTGTGTTATTACGTCCTCTGAGTATTGTTATGACGACAGTCTGAAATAGAATAAAAAGTGTGACAAATGTAGCGGTGTGAGGTTGTGTAGACCGTCATAAATTTCAATTTCCCTTCCGGCCAGACCATGTGCTGCGAACGTTTGCACAAATATTAATTTTCCAGTATCGTGCTTTTATTATTCTAGATTTGGTATTTTAGATTCTTGATTTTAAACGGATGCAGGGAAACTGGTTGTTATTTTGTTACTGTGTTTCTGTAGTTATCTTTACATGTTTCTCCGGGTAGAAGGATAATGGTCCAAAATTATTACAGCTGATCGGGTAAGATATTACTACCTTGTGTTTATAGGGATTTCGACAAACAAAAAAATATTTTATTGACAAAATTAATATTTTTAATTTAACCAGGAGAAGAATTTTCTTCACTTGCTTTTGACTTGCCCATTACAGTAAAATGTATTGATTTTGTCACTGAAAATAAAAATACCATCGTGTGTGATATTGTCTCTTTACAATGGAAACACGTCATAGTATACCACAAAATAAATTAAATGCCTATAATATTCTTAGAGTGATGCCAAACCATGATGGGTACAAGTCTATAGCCTTTCAAGGTTCAATAAAAATTATTAGCACATCATAATCGTGCACCTTTTATAAGGCACACTTTTTTTACTTATTATTTTCGAACAAAGCCACCAGATTTCTATATGGTTACGTATTTAACTATTAGTATTGAAGTCATAGTGTTTTACATTGTATACATAATTAAATATCTCGAAATTGACTAAACTGGTATAACTATAGGTACGTTGTTTTGTATAAACATTTAATGACTATATCAAAAATATAAAAATGTATTAAATTTTATTTTTAGTGTACTTTATTTAGTATATTTTATACTAAACTACTACTATACTACTTTTACACAATACTTATTACTTGGCACATATCTTACGTAACTATTGTGTCTATTTTACTATTATTGTAACTTTTTTAAGGTAGGTACAATGGCGATACAATTTTAATAATTTTCTAAAACAAGACGATTACAACTCAAAATTTATAGTCTTCAGAAAAAGCGATTTGAAATTTAAATCTAAGATATTTTAAAGAGCTCTTTACCTATGTGTTTGAAACTAAAAACTTGAATACTTACAAATATACTTTACAATATAACTTCTTCAAATACTATAAAATACTCTCTTAAACCTAAAAAGTTAGACTTATGGCCTTTTAGAATTGTCTAAATCAATACAAGACTGCCATATTTTGAAACATGATGGTTAAAATATTTATATTTGAAAATACAAAACTAAAGTATTTCATATTACAGCTACAATATCACTAATTATGAATTACGATATCATCATAAATAAATATTGCTATTTTCCACTCAATATATCACTGCATGGAAATTAGTTTTCAATTAGCGCAAGAACGCCACAAATTAAAATAAGGCAGTCTTCAATTTTGTCTTCTTTTGCATAATTATATTGTAGACTTTATTATACTGTCATATATAGTAAATATGGCTTTGTCACTTTAAAAATTATCTAAATATTGAATAATTTAATATTGACATACTTTTTTTGTGGCAAAATTAAGAATGATATTTAATGTGGCGTTCTTACATTCTATAAAACTAATTTATTACTATTTTAAAGTAGTCATAAATCAAAATTTATAAATGTTGAGTTGTAGCAGTCTTGGTCTAGATGTGCGATACATCGGATAAGTATTTAGTATATTATAAGTTATCATTAAAATATCATAGGTTGCATGCATTTTACGATTTTCGGTGTAGATCATAAATTATTATCGCTGTTGTCTATAATAAATGTTACCTAGTCTGTAACCACTAACCACAACGTTTTGTGTAAATCAGCACGGTGCGTTAGAAAATTCAGATGGTCAATGGAAAACGAAGTAAAGTTTATTACTTTAAAAAAATAAAAACCACTGACATTACTAAATCTCTATAAATATTGGCTTATACAAACATCAACTACAAAAAAACTTTATTCAATTCACACAATTTAATTTGTAACGATTAAGAAGTTATTATTATTAATATGATTGTCATAACGAAGATTTTAATTATTTAACTTAAACAGTGAGTTAATTTTGTTGATTTAGTTTTTTTCGTACAAAATATTTAATTATTATTTAGGTAAATTGAACAAATTTACAAATAATATAGTAGGTTTAATATTAATAATTGGCAACATCGCATAGAAAATCGTACGGAATTGTGTTGTTTTTAGAATAATTTTGACAGTCTAATAGACTGTAAGAAATAGTAATGCTATTTCTTAAAAATTCGAACGAAATCGTGTTCCTAAAACCGATTTACATAATCGTACTTTGACAATCAATATAGTTGTGTTATCGTGAATTCCAATAATCAACCAGTTCCATTATATTCAAATAAAAAAATTGAAGTTAAGGTATACGAAAATATAGTTGAGTTTGATATCACTTCAATTTCGTTTCATGTGTTATATTTTCATATTCTTGCATGTATCAATAGTTCAAAATATTATTTATATTATTTTCAATTAATATTATAAATAAATATATAATCATGGAATAGTATTAAAATGTTATCATAACTATATACAATATGTGCGTTTATAATAAGTAAAAACTATTGAAAAATAACTAATGATAAAAAACATTCTCGTGCATGGTCGCTTTTTAATAAAATAATTACAAATACATACTATGTATAAAATATATCTAAATATTACAATACAGTATTTAGCGTCAAATTATTGATAGTTAACGTAAAATTACGACCGTATGCGATAGATATGTTGAATGTCAACACAATAACACAATAAATTCAGTTGTTATTTTTTTAACGCTTAACATTTCTAAACTATTAATTATTTACACAAAACATTTATTATAATTGTTTTTTATATTGTTACAGGTGATTAAAACGGTATAAAAAATAGACAAAAAATATATAAAATATTGGGTTAATTATATTTTATATTTTTTTGTTTATTTTTATTTATTTTATATTTTAAAAAAAATTTTTTTTAGTTCTCTCATTAAATCTAAATAATATTCTATTAGAGATCAATATCTAAAATTTTAAATTCGTGACAAACGAAAATGTATGAGCGATTTTTAACTCCATTATCTATATCAATTATTTATGAAGATTTTAAGTATATTTGATTTTTGTTATTCAGTTATTATAGAATCATTTATGGATCTCATTAACAATATTTTCAAAATTAATTAGCATCATAACACAGAACATTACGTCACACTGTTTATAACTACGAAGAAATAAATGCATATCCAACAGTTATGTTTATATATAATATATATATATATATATGTGTGTGTGTTGTCACCTTTCTACAAACTAGTAGGACATTTGTGTTTACCAGAATTAACTTTATGTTGTTATATAAAATTTTCTTGTGAATTTATCTGTTACCAATCGAAATTAAAGGTAAAAATATAATCTGTGTTTATACGTTGGCTTTTTATGAAATTTTAAATTTTTAGAGACTTATGAGTATATAAAATATTACAATTAAAAAATACTCATAAACCGCTAAAAATTCAAATATCACAAACACCCAATGTAGAGCAAAGATGGTGTTCTAACTTTTAGATTGGTACTTAGTGAATTCACTCTAATATTAAAGCTTATACCATATAATTGGTTCTGCTGATTGAGAATTTGCTGTAATGACATGAACGTTTATAAGAAGGTGAAGACATGAGATATCCTCTTAAATATGTCATAAGTTACAAGTAGTCAATAATTTTAGTGCATTTATATATGCATGCATGCATGTTGTTTATTTTTAAGTTTTTAAGAAATTAAAAGTCTAATATGTACATTAAAATATTAACAATATTTTAAAATTTATTGAGTTTTGTTTTTGATTATCTGTTATTATTATGATAATTGGAATGAGATAATTTTGTTTTAAATGTGATCAAATTATAATAAAATACACCTGCCAAAAATAAAATTCTAATTAAAAAATAAAATTAAAAAATTATAAAGTGGTTAAAACTACTTATAACTCAAACAGTTTATTAATTCATTCAAAACGTTACAAAATTATTTATTGATTGCTCGAAAAAACTGTTTTTTTTTCTTTATAAGAATACCTATGGTATTGGTGTAAGTACATATAACACTAATCACATTACTTTTATAAATAATAAATACGTAGTACCAGACAGTCATATCTGATTGTGCTACATTTTGATAAAAGCGCAAATCTTGGGTATATATATACAGGATTTATTATAAAGATACCAGACGTACTGGAATTTTGAATACGATTTGAGTATTAAATTGCCATATGAACCTAATAAATTCTGTGTAATTTTTGATTATAATATACACAGTTATCTGTCCTAGGGGATGTTCGTTCTACTTGTACGGATATACTAATGTCCATTACGACCACTGAATTGCGGTTTGGTTACGTTAGGTCAGTTTAGGTGTACGGTACAATTTATACACGAAAATACAAGACCATCGAGTTATAAAACTATACCCGTGATGTCGGGTAAATTAATTTAAAAGGAGAATAAAACTACGTCTCTATATTATTCATCAGAACAAAGTTTAATTGAACTAACTTTTTTCGAAATATATGTTTTTTTTTTCAATTCCTACTATTGGTAATGACCATGGCAATGTTGATGTCTCAATAATCTCTAAATCGGGCATTCGTTTAATTTCTAAGTCAACTTTGTCCTTTTGATATTGAAATGGGGTATGATCTTTGACATTATGGTTTTCCTGGAACATTCCGTATTTGATATTCGTGGTTTCGACTTTTCCCTGGGTTATTTGAAAATACTCTTTTGCATTTTTCTAAGATCAGATCAAATTGGATTCTTTCCTCTTTATTAGTCGGTACATATTCTTCTTCTACTTCGTAATTCCCATCGATAGTGACCTTCTGTAAGTTTTCTTCTTTTTCTATTGGTTTCGGTAGTCTTTTGGAAAATGGTATACTATAATTTTTTCCGTAAACTTGTAAGTGTACCGTATTATTGTAAAAATCTATCTAAACATTATGTTTTTTCAGAATAACTGCTCCTATTATTTCTGGTTCATTTAGTTCTTCAATTTGTATGAAATTGGTTTGAATAGTCGCTTCTCCCATGTCGCATTTGAAAAATATTTGCTTTAATATTTTACAAATTTGTTTGCGAATTGCATTGCTATTTTGACTCTGGTAATCGATAGTTGCAGTATAAGATAATTTTTTTTTTGTGATTATGTTTACAACTTCTTTCGTAAGCACACTAATGGTAGCCCCTGTGTCGACCAACAGTTTTATTTCTTCGCTTCCGATCGTACATTGGATATATGAGCTAATTGATTCCTTGCTATTTTGAATGGTGTTCATCGTTTCCCTTTCAGTAGTCGTCGTACTATCTCCCTTACTAACCTGGTTAATCTGCTGATGGTTCTCCTGCGGGGTTTGATTTCACCTATTATATTATTGCTTTTCCTGTCGATGACTCCAGCGGTTATTTTCTTGACTATTTCCTTGTCAAATGTTTCATCGATTGAACTGTTGTTTGTTCTATTGATGCCATGGTTATTTTCTTAATGATTTTCTTTCTGTTCCTTGCAATGTTTTTCCTCTCCCAGGATTTTTATCACCGCTAGTAACGTCCATTCTGGTAACGATATCAATATTGTCCTTAAATGTCCAGGGTAGTAGCTGGCTATATTTTTGATAGTTTCGGTACCCCAAGATATAGTTTCGTTGTCCAATTCAAAAAATATTCACAGTAGTTTGTGTTTGTTGAAATTTGGTTAATGTTGAGATATTGTATCTATACTTGGATCTAGATTTCACGTGACCAATACTCATCTATGAATTCCTTTTTGAAATCTTCGTAATTGCTTAGTTGGAACCTAATGGTCGAAAACTAATTATAAGCGGTTACTTTGAGACAGTCCCCTATAATTATTATTTTTTCTTCTATGTACATTTGTTTTAAGGCAAAATACTCTTCCAATCGGTTTACAAAATCCTTTGGGTGCATGTCCCTATTGCTTCCAAAAAATGTTAGTTTCGATATTTCTGTATTGTGCATTATGGTTGGTTGTTATGACGCATATTTATTAACCTGCTTTCTAGAATTTCGTAATATATTTTCGTATTTGCCTTCTACTTCTTCAATGTGCCTCTTACATTTGCTCTTAATTTCACTGATTTTATTATTATAGCTCTCTTTGATAGTTTCAATTTCTCTTTTGTTTGTGTTTAATTAATTTTTATTGATTCTTTCCTTTCTAATAATTCGTCCTTATAATTGTTCCTCTTCTTTGGACCCAATGTTTAAAGATGTATTGTTTCTTCTTTACTTTCGATATATTTTTATATATTTATTTATTTTTTTTTATATATTTTTCTGCGATGTCAATGTCGTATCAAGTCGTGCATTAAGCGTTAAGGTAATAGAATAGACTCTCTTGGATTCATTCTTTTATCTTTATATAATTTCACATGAATTAAAATTACATTATATGGTTTTAGATGGAATAATATACATTTATTATAAATACTTAATAGAGTGTACATTTTAAATTACGAATATTGAATATAATTTGAAAGCGTTAATATTGGTGAGTAGAACTATGTGTAATCTACTTACAAATGATCTCCGACTAGTATAGAATACATATTCTTTCTCTCCGGTCGATCGAAGTTGGTGTTCCGATTGCGCGATGAGAATGACAGGTCAATAATGCTACTCAGTCCGGTAGTTGCATATGTTTGACGAAACTGCAACCTGGTAGTAAACACAGTCGTCTAATCTATCCACAGTATACCATAGACGTTGTTGTGATCTGTTTACTAATAAGTGTCTGTCCTTGAGTAGCCACATAGTTAATACTGGTGAAGAAGGTACTGTTCCTCGGACATACAGCTGGTATATCTATGGTTACGAATCATATGCCAATTGTAAATGGTATGATTTCCCACTCATTTTTAATACGCCATTTGTAGTTTAGAGGTCATTGTTGGATATCGATTGATTTATGGCGGGTCTACAAGGTTGGGATCCTGTATTTTTATGGTTTATCTTAAAAGGATTTACGATTTAGTTTAAGTTTTGCATACGATACACCCATGGTCCGAATCCCGGATGGAGATAGACACACTCTATGTTTTGTTTTGGTAGGTGTTGCGGCGAATAGTGGTGTGATAGTTCCTATGTACTCCGTTAGTTGCAGCTGTAATTTTGTAACTGGTTCGTCCCGTTACAATTTAGTTCTTTATTTTTTACCATGTTAACATCTTTTTAAATGTTTAGGGATCTCCAAAACATTTAGGTTTGTGTATGCCATATGGTTTTCAATTTGTCATAGCTTACGATAGATAGCTTACAATAGCTTACGATATCATTACTTAGCTTTTATAATATTAGAAACATAAAATAACATTATATCTATATAAAAAAAATATTTAAATAATAAACGACTCATAAAATAAATGCACCTAGTGATTTCAACTTAACAACAAAATTTGATTAATACCTTGGTGCATTGATATATTTTTAATAATATAATTTTTTTTATTTTTCATCGTCAACATTGACAAATTAAAGTTAAATATATAACAAAGACACTTTGTACCTTTAAGATCCTGCATTGCTGCAAAAATATAAAGGACTTAAGAAACTATTTTTTAAAAAAAATTTGTATTAAACGTATTTATGAAATAACTAACAAGTTAGCTCAACTTGTACATATCTTTTTTTTTCCCAAAAAAATCGGAATTGAGTGACAACTGTTTAGCACAATACTGTCACATGATCCCGTAACGTTTATTCGCCAACAATATTAGTTATACATAAGTAGGGGGCTCTAACCACCCTAAAAAACTGGCCTTCGGCCCACAAAATAACTACATTTATCCTACCCGTATACCTCTTGCCTGCCAAATGCGCTCTGCTGCTTCCTTTTGCCCAAGTATCATCTCCACCATCTTACCAAACGCCGTCCTCTGTATATCCGCCGACACCTCAATCCGCCTGCTCTTTAACATGTCATCTGGGAGGAGCTCCTGTTCTGGCTCCAGAATCATATCAGAAACATCCTCAGACCATAGTCGCCGACCAATGCACTGCTCCATCTCAACCTACCCTCCATAATGGAACAGTATATGTTCCACTGAGTCATTCGGCTCCTCACATTGGTTGCAGCGGAAATCAGCCATCCACTTCCTCTTCCACAGGTAAAGCTGAAAGCATCCATGTCCCGACAGAACTTGGACAATGTGAAATGTCATACTTCCGAGCCTTAACTCAATTAGTCATCTTCTGATATTCGGAATCAATCTCCGTGTCCACACCACCTTTGTTGTGTGGTTTCACAGCTCCTACTGTTCCCGCAGTCACCTCCCGTTCCTACCTCTTGATAACTGTTGCCGTTGTGGCCTCCCACTTGTGTCCCTCGATTCTGCACCGTTCTTCTGGGCCCCTGGATGTTGGGCATTAACCTTCCAAGAGCGGTCATCGTTCGCTCGGCCGCTACTGATACTATCCTGACATGAGTACCAAAGTTCAACCTCGTGTCTAACTGGACCCCAATATATCTCATTGAAGACTTTACTGGAATTTGTTGCCCATCTAAGGTGAATATAGGATTCCGATACGCCATTTTCTTAGTCAGGACAACCGCTTTATATTTCTGCGGCGCAATCTGCAAGCCGTTCTCCTGCGTCCATTGATTAACTAGTTCCAGAGCCGAATTACCAATATCCTCAAGACGATACTTCAATCCTGATAGGAATTCCACCATCGCTGCCTACCAGTAAAGTCCAGCCACTCATATACGACCACATAATTCGAATTAGGTATTCCGGGAAGCCACGTCGCCGAAGTGCTGCATCAATAAGTAACCGAAACGCCGAGTTAAAGGCATTCATCACGTAAAAGGCACACTGCACACAAATGCCTTTTTTGAGCTCTCCGCCTGCTCAATGACGCACTTCAGGGCGTCGCTGATCGATCTTCCCCAGCGGAAGCCAAACTGGTAATCACTAAATGTACAGTACATTAGCACCATCATATACAAAAATCAAAAAATAAATTCTATCAACGATTGTTATTCTATTTGTGCACATTTTTAATCCTAATTTCAACATTTAAACACCTCCCAAAATACCCCAAAATAACGGGTGTGAAATTAGCCCACCCACTATATAAAACCATTTCCAAAATTATTGTAACCTTATTTTTTCAATTTGTAATTATTTGTAACCAACTTTTCAAAATTTGTAACCTCACCATTATCGAGTACTCGTCGATTTACCCATGAGGGTAACTCAATTTAATCGTCTAAAACAGTTAGTAACTTTTAATACTCAATTTGTAACTATTTCATTTAATGAAATATTTTACCACCAAATAATTTAAACAGGTATCTAATAATAATTATTTTTGTTATGTACCAGGCATTGATATTTTCTTATTAGATATGGCATTTTTATTTTTTTGTATACTAAGTTATTTATTTTAAATTATTAATTAAAAATTGTTTTAAAAAAATAATATATGTATACATCTTATGTTTACCTAGTTTTGGCCTCATCTATAAATAATGATATTTTCAAATACTCTATATATTATAAAAACAAAAGTGTCACGAGTGACTGATTCATAATCAACAAAGGGCCGAACCTATTAAGCGCTATAGCTTTAAAATTTTGATGGTAGATTAATATTATAATTTCACCGTGCACCAAGAAAGGATTTTTCAAAATTTTTATTTTAAAGGGATTAATTTCAATTGTCAAAAATCAACATTTTAGATATAAATTATATACCTGATGCATCGATGAGTCAGCGCTTATAACCTATGAGCTTTTACCTGTACATTATACGCACATCAAATTTTATTTACAGGTTTTAAGGCATCTAAGCTATAATAAACTATATTGTTTATGCTGTGTAATAAAATAATATGCGATCGACGACTTATAATATAGTACACATATTTTCTAATAATTTTCATATAATCTTGCCAGATAACAAAAATACATAAATTTTTATACTTAAACCCGGCAACAACGGATAATTTAGGATTGCTAATGGATTGCCATTAGTTATATATTATTAGGTATATTACTATTACGATACGTAGATTTTTTCAAAAATATATTTATAAAATAAACAAATAGTTGACACGGGCAACGCCGGGCGGGATATCTAGTATACAGTAAACTCATGTAATCTATATATATATATATAAATGGAGCCAAAAATGTATAACAATTTATCAGTTGAGTACGGCTAGGCCGATTTCGCTCAATTTTTTTTTCAATTGTTCGTAATTTCTAAGAGATAGTTTTTACGAAAGAAAATTTTGGAAAAACCCAATCCCGGGAGGTGCTCAAACAAGGATTTTGAGATTTACGATGGAAATATTTGTTTATAAATGGTTGCTATACCACCAATCTCTGTTTATTTATAAGGTTGTCAATAGTTACATATTTATAACTATTATAATTAGTAAGAATACATTATCATATACATATTTTTGTAAATAAATTTATTGAAAAAAACAAATCTTCGGTACGGGCAACCGTCGCAATGTTTTTTATACCTAATGAGTGGCCAAGATATTCCTCAAACTCCGCCATACTAAACAGATAGGAGTGTAGTAACAGCTGTAAATTACCATGTTCCCCAGCTTGAACCAAGCAAATTACCTCTCACTGCCTCTGTCCTCTAGAGTAGAGGGGCCAACGGTGACTATAGCACACTTATCATCTTCACTAAAAACCTAGTTCATATTATTCGTTGGGTAATGCAGCTGTTCCGAGACAAGCACAACATTTATTGCCAAGTTCAACACTGTTTCCTTAAGCAGCTACTGAGCTGTCCAGCAATGATTCAAATTGATTTGCTTACACCGTATCATTGTGAAAAGCGTGATACCACACCACTATTCATCGCTCTGACCTGAAATTAGGGATCACGCCCGCTTAGAAGCTTAAGCGCTTCCTTTCTGGCTTTACACGCACCCGAATCGGATTCATGAGTGAAACGCTCAATGCCATCTCTCTCGCAGGTAATACACCGATCTTTGCCCGTCAAGCACTGCTTCTGCTCGTGACCTGGTTCGCCACACCGTCTGCAATTCGAAGATAGATCGGGCCCAGAGCAGCACCCCGGTGTCCGAAGCCGTGGCATCGGAAACACTTTTCAGGTTCTGGACGCCTAGGGCAAACACGGCACATTTTTCATCCAATCGGGATACAGGAAACTGTGGAAGCATAGACCCTATTCATTCTAGCGGTAGCAAGTTGTTGACCAGACTTAGTGGGCCAAAGTTAAGTGATCTGAACTGCCTGCCGTTCGCAAATGACAGCTTGATCGTCTTCAATCCCAGGTATTATTGTCCGCAAAACTGTGAGACCATTACCCTCGGTCGCCACTACATCAATGTCAGCAATCTCAACAACAGCGTACTGACTAAGCTGCGATACTCTTCCAACCACGTCACTCAGGCTGGTAGCAATGGCCGACGACAACTTTTGGGCTGTTACTGAGGATCCAGCACCTTTGATCAGCTCGACCAACAAATGCCTATCCCTGGTTTTACGCATACCTGTTACCTGAGCTCCCAACTCCTCCAAATTAAGCTTGCTGTTCTGTCTAACTGCACAAACGGTATCCGCGTATGAAGAACTATCTTGACTAAAACCGCTAAGGGCTTAGCTCTGAGCTTTGCTCCTTTCCTCAGAGGTATAGGACGGCACATTGCTGTACCAGTAGGAGGTTCTGCGGTTGTTCTCCTACCGGCAACTTCCCTCCACCTTTCATCCTCCGCTTCCATAGCCGACTCAAACTTGTACATACCTAATTGTATTCTAGTTACTTCTGTATTGTATAGTTTTGACCCAACTACACACCCAATAGACGCATTGCGTGCAATACGTAGTTAATGAATTTTATCAGTGTTATGCTTTTCGACTGCATTTTGAACCATTAAATCACCGAGAGTCAAAACCAAAAAAAATATCTAAAATATATGGTTACTATTTACCATAAAAATTATACATGATAATACCAGTTATATAGCTATTTGAACAAGATTTTCCTGTACCAGATATTTTCTATCTGCAAAATATGCAAGTTCCATTTAAAAAAAAAATGTGTAAAAAATTTATTTTTAATATTTGTTATACTTGTTTTCTATCAAGACTGATTAGTGAATAATGTTAATTTCCATAGCGTTTTGTTTAATTTAATCAATATTCTATCTGCTAATGATTTTAATGGATTATACAAATCAAAATTAAACTTTAGAGTTTTCCAATTTTCGTTTTCTACATTTTATTCTTTAGAACTCAAAACAATGTATGGATGATAGAGTATCACCTCGTGATCATTGCTACCACCAATTTTGATTCGAATATTTCAAAACTTGCCTATTAATTAAATTTGATTGTCTTATTTTCAAATATTGTTAGCGCGTATTGAGTAAAAAGCATTTCAAATTATATAAGTATAATACTTCTTGTAGGTCACAAAGCAACGCTGTTAATTAATGATTCTGATCGACATATAACATTTAGGAATAAATATTGAATTTTATTTATGCATTATTTCTGTATATAAATATATTTTTAAAGAAACTTTGATTTTATTCCAAATTACAAACATTGTGTTAATTTTGTTAAAATTGCTAATATTGTTAAATCATAATTGATAAATAGATATGCAATAAATTACGTACTACATAATAATATATTCGTTCATATGCTTGTGCCTAGCATATTTGCATATGATATGTAGGTACAACATATTATATAAATGCGTCATAGCTAAGTTAAATTATTTACGAATAACTTTAAAATACATTTCGATGTTGATCAAAGTTCGACTCACTAATTGTCTTGCATGTTGTGTATATGTTGTTGATGCATAAAATGTCTTAATATTTAAAGTGCAGTGACGCACGCACGATTGTTTAATTGTAAAGGGTTTATGATAAATAATTACATAGTAGTAGACACAAGATCAAGACAAAATCAAGGCATTATATAAGTAATAAATAGTCAGTCACGGGACAGTTAATTATTGTAGTATATTATTTAACAGCAATACAGCATTGAAAATGACGATTTAATGAACTTTAGATTATAGAGTTACCTACTTACCGTTAATTTTTTTTCTTATATGAAAAATTTAAAATAAAATCTTTTTCTAAATAGTTTTAATGGTCATCATATAATTCTAATTATATATTATAATATATTTATGATAACATTAGTCGATTATTTTTCTCTTAGTAATACGGTATATTGAATTAATTTTTAACCTAAACATTAAATTATTAAAATATTATAACATTACCATTATGTTATTTCATTATATTATGAACTTTAATTCAATACCAATACTTATCAAAAAATGGTGAATAAATTCGTAGTAAAATTAAATTGAAATCAGTAAGAAAACTTAAGAAATAATAATTTACGTAACGGCTGACATTTTTAAGTCTACAATTTAAATTTTTTGGTTAACAACAAAATATCTAAAACCATTAGCAAAAAAATAATCAATATTTATATTTAATAAAAAAAATATAAAAAAAAATGTAACGACGTATTTATTTTCAAGACATTTAAATTGAACTTATGAAGAAACTTATATTAAATTATAAAGTCTTAGAAATAACATTAAAACTATAGAATAAATAATGTATATTTTGTATTTATCTATGCTGTTAAGTCAAAATCATACTATTTTTTTAAGTATAATATTATACATATTTTTTTGATGTATTATATAATTCCTGATGTGTTTATGTTTTTACTTTTTAAATTAAATAAAGGTATAAAATAAATATTTAATTTATTTCTCGGTGTTTTCAATTGACTACCAGTAATCAACCTCAATATTGAATATGAAATATTTTTCCTGCCAAGTGTCTTCAGACACAAAAATTAAATAAAAATATAAAACTCACAAAACTGTAAAGAAATGCATTCATTGCTTCAAGCAGAATCTAAAATACAATTTTAAACTCTCGTTAAAAGATTTTTCGGCCTTTATTTATTATTTACGTTGTTAGTATAATTCATGATAAACTTTTCTCTAAAATTTGTATTAGAGTTAAGTTTATTCAGAAGCGTATACTTATAATGCATTTAAAATGTCACAAATTAAATATTAATGCAAGTTATTAGTGTATGAACTCGAAGGGACTGCAAAGGAATGTATATAGAACCTACCTACCTTTTTCTATTAAAGTATCCAATAAAGTCTTTAATCAATCGCATCACTTAAGACATCAATGAGGTAAGTGGTTTTTTATTCTTAACTAAATATTATATAAGTGAATTGATTCTTTTGACCTCGTGATGTTTTACAAGTAAGCTATCAAATCGTTTATAACTAACCTAACTTTCAAATAATTTACGCTAATTCTCAATGTTTGATTTTTTATAAAACACGAAAACTAACCATTATTGTTTTAGATTCCAGGTTAAGTAAAAAAAGGCTTTAAACCAAATATGTAAATTCAAAATATAGTTCTTATCATATACAGTAGGTACCTAATAATTTTCCAAAATAATATTAAAAACAGAAAAAATTAATTAAAAAAGTTTTTTACGAGGACGAACGTGAAGAACATGTGTTTAAAAATAATAACACATCAATAAAATAAATAACTTATATTAAAATATCTACATATACACAAATATTGTTTTGTAAATAGGTATATACTATACAGTCTAAAATCAATATTCAGATTCTTAAAACTGCTTTTATTTTCGGTATGAATTATTTTTTAGGAAACTTTTAAAACGATAGAACGTAAAAAAATACATTTAATGTATTTAAATAGTATGCATATATATTTAAAACGAACAACTCCATTTAAATAAATACATTTTGGAACTCTCCGAAAAAATGTGTTAAGAAATTTGTGTCAATTTCGAAAATATTGTATACATTTAAGACTACAAAGTATATTAAACTTAAAGTATAAACATTATATTGTCTTTAAAACATTTAATAATTACAGTAGATACCTACCTATATAGTAATTTTTTTTTAATTTTGTATTAATATTTGAAAGTTTAAAGACTTTAAAATGCATTCTGTGGTGCTTATTGATAAAAAAAAATAATATTACAACACAGTATATTAGATATCGGACATTTGTTTTGTCCTCATATCCAAATAATTTTAATTTTATAAAGAATTTTTTATGATCATATTATATAGAGAGAATTCATGATATTATAAAAAAATTATTACACATTATAAAGATTCTAAAAAAAAAGAAAAATTATTAATTTTAAATCGATTTTATATTATATTGTAATATATTTTTTTCAAAATCAATAAAGTAGTTAAAGATGTGCGTGAAAAATTTCTTATAGTAATACTGATTTTAAAACTAATAAACTAAGTTACTTACTATGCTCCGTCAGTGAAAAGTCATATTTTGATTTCTTCAATATTATAAATTTATAAATAGGTACCTACTTTAATAGTGGTAGTTTTTATTAACAGCGGATTTTTATGTACTGGTAAACACTTTTATAGTTTCTTTACTCAAAATTGTTATTTTTCAAACATGATGAATAATCATTGATTTAAAATTTAATAGTCATGTTTTTGCATCAATGCATCCTATCTATTTGATTTTAATTTTAAAATTTATTCAACCATAAAAATGTTATTTAAAATTGTAAACTTACAATGATTATATTGAAATAATTATGAACTAAAAAATAATAAGCAATATTTGATTACCGTTGGGACTTAACTAGTATAAAACAAACTTATGTTCTGTTATTCATTTACAAGATTTTCTAAATACAAATTCTACAATAATATTGTGTTTAGACATTAATTAGTATACTTTAATTTTTTCAACTATGGAATATTATTTTACTTTAGTTTTGATCAATTATTTTTAATTCCTTATTTTTTATAGTTTTTATCAAATTTAATTCAATAATTAATTTTATTATTATTATTATCATTATTATCATTTATTTACGGGTAACAATCCAATTACATAAGAATTTTAATTTAGTACATATAAATATAGTATAGTATAGTATTTACATTTAAAAAATAATAAATAACTACGATACTTAATACTAATGGATAAAAAATCACAGAAAGAAATCAAACAAATTTTTTTTCGTACAAAACTATTGAAAGAATAAACAGAATTTAGATTAAAATTAAAAATATCAATTTGTATATCATAAACGATACACATCACTCGATTTATAAGAGCGACTAATGCATAATTTGTTTTGTAATTATTTAGATAGAATATAGTGATGATTGATGATCTAATACGATTATAATATGATGGCATTGTAAACTTAATTTCTGAGAGTTTTAGTGTACTATTAAACTGTTTTAGTTATCTCGAGAAGCGGACTAATATTGAAGTTAGTATGATTTATAAACATAATGCAGTTTGAAAATATAGATTATTGTATTACTAACAAAATGTGTTTAGCTGGTTGTTGAAAGAATTTTTTTCGCAATTTTACTCTTCCCCAGCTAATATAATAACTGCAATAATATGTCAATAACTGCTAAGGACAGATTGGGCCATCGGAAAATCGGGAAATATTCGATAGGCCGTGTATTAACGAGTTAACGGGGCTGCGGCTACAACAAATAGTTCGAAACTATTTTTTTACACAGGTTTCTCGTATTTTCTCATAGTGAATAATGCAAAGCAAAATAACAATAGTCAATATTAATAATAAATAATTTATATTAGTTTAACAGAAACCGAATGATAAGTAATATTATTGTTGGGATTTTATGAATTTTATTTAATAATATTATTTTAATACTCAAGAAAACAGCTTCTTAATTAGATAAAACATTAATATATTATAATAATTTATAATTAAATAATTTTACGTTTAGGCCTGGAATTTAAAATTATTTCAGAAAAAGTAAGTTGGGTAATACATTTTTTTAGTTGTTAAATATTATAATAGTAGTTTAGATAAATTTGAATATATATTTGAATCTTTCAATTGAATTTAAATTATTTACTAATATTATGATGAATTCAGTACAATCTTTGTCTATTTTTACACCTTTATTTATTGTTTCTGTAATCCTCATTATTTCAAAACTGTTACTCGACGTTTTTGAAAATAATTGTTTTAAAAAATTTTAAGTCGTTAAAAAACAACATTTTTCAAAAAAAATTAAACGCATTATTATTTTTAACATGTATTTTTAATTTATTATTTCAAATCATAATATTTTTTAGAGTACTTCGAAGAATAAAAATCAAATTTTAAACGAGTAGGTAGTCAATGAGTTTAATTAATATGAACTACAATTCGACATTAGAATATGCATTTTCAAATTTTTATTATTTAGTCAAAACAATAACTAGTTTATACCAAAATTTGTTTTCATAGCCTAATGACTATGTATGAAAAATTTTGTTTTGCATATTTTTACTATTTTATTAGATATTTTAGGATTTTGTAAATTTTTATACCATATTTATAATTTTGTAAATTTTTAAAACATCAATTCACTCAACGTATCGAGAATCATAAATAAAAATAAATAAATAAATAAATAATTTTTTTATAATTAAAAAAAAAAAGGTATTAAATAAAAATATTAGGTACTCGTATTTTAGATATAAAATATTAATTTGTATCACTTATATAAGTTATAATGTGTCATCCAACTACTAATCAATACGCCAATTGGTATCGTATAATAATACCACATAATATTCTTGTCCATATATTTTATTGTACCTATATATGACTTTAAATTTATGTTAGTCATCAGTCGTGGCTTATATTCGTGTAGTATGTTAAATCAATCAGTTTTAGTATTTTTATAAAATATTGGTAATTTTTAAGGCATATAAATGCATACATATTTAATATGTTTTTAGGGCACATAATTGTATACTCTTATTATTGATATTAAAGCTATAACTCATTAACTACTCATCCAAAATAATATCTGTATACATCAAAATATAGGTACTTCAAAAAATATTCTGCTTTAGAATATGAAATTAAAAATGTATATTGCATAAATATATACATTTTTTTTTTTAAAAATGAATAACAATAAATAAATAGTAAAAATTACAATTCTTTTTTTTTTAATGTTGTTTTGATAAGACTTAAAACTATGTACCTAAAAGAAATATCTTCAAAAGCGTTAATTTTCTGAAATAATGAGTGTTTTTTCGTTAATTTGATCACCGTATAATATTTTTCCATGAATATAATATGTATATGGGCTTAAAAGTGGACCGCTTATTATTAATTTCCTCCGTCTGGTCCAAAATCCCAATCAGTACCTGATAACTGCCACGCTTTTTAACCAATTGTTAAAACCTTTTACGAAACAATGTAAATAATAAAACTGCAGTGATCACAGTTTTATTATAAATTTATAACTTATAAGTGTACATTAGTTGATTGTATATCTCAACAAAAATCGAAATAAACGACTGAGAGTAATCAAGATGATTTCAACTAGAAAATGATAAAAGTCATATATAAAAGTATATATTTTACATTTCTGATCGATTTATAACTAATAAATACAAAATTAACAAAATTAAAATCATCTTAAATGGTTATCATTTATATACTAAATCAAAGCAACTCAGTATTTAATCAATATATACATCCATACACAATATTATAATTACTCGCTTACAAAATGAAGTTTTTGTTTTTTTTTTTTACATAATGTTATTTATCTGTAACCATGTATGCATAATATGTAAATATATAGGACATCTACTTAAAATATAATATTTCTTCATTGTTGTATGTACTAACAAATTATGGTGCAGTCAAAAAGTTACAAAGCAATATACGTAAGTAATCCTATATGCGGCGTATGTACATACTAAACTTACGAGAATTTTAACTTCATCCACAGTTTTGAAGCTAAATAATCAAATCGTATACTATTTAAGTAAGAACAACAGACTAAATTACTTTATAAACAACATTATTTTAATTTTGTTTACATCAATGTCAAACAGAACACATATTCCCTGAAAGTCACCAAACTTAAAATGGACTAATAGAAAGGATACATTTAGGAACTATTTAAGGATTATAATAAACCTAACTGACCGGACGAACTTTGTACCGCCTAACAGTCAAGGAATATAATGTAGTGAAACCTCTTATCTAAATGTAATTTAAAGATTTAATGTATTTACAAAAATGAATTATTTCAATGGCGGGAGGCATGAAATTTTCTTTGATGAGGCTATGTGTTTTACTGCATGGCTTGATTCTCTTTAGTTAAGCACCTTGTGATATACGACATTTTTCGTTTTGTTATCATGTGCAAGAACAAATAAAGCGGATGGTTTGCCCACACATACAGTTGTTCATGAGAAAAACATACATTTTCTAAATTCAGACGGAAACTCTCAAGGATTGTCCATATGATTTATTAATCGTCATGGTGAATTCAAGACAAATAGAAAATTGGATTCGTTTAAATTCAATGAGTATATTGATACGGATCATCGAAATCCTCGGAATGAGGACTTTTTCACCTTTGAATTTTCCTTTGATTATTGTCACGTGAATCACATTGTTCACCAGTTTTATGATAAGCAAAAACGTTCCATTGCAAAATTTTGGTTAGTTTAGATTTTGAAGCATAATGACTGCGAGCCCACTAATTGTTGTAAATTGTGCGGTGATAAGTAAGGCACATCCAAGGAATTTAAAAATTCAGATGGATTGTTTGTGGTTTCGTCTTTGTTTGTTACGCAGTCAATAGATTTGAATGAATGTAGAGTACCAATCATTTGATTTTGAATTACAAAGTTTAAATCATCCACATCTTTATTTTTAGCCGCACAAATTGCCCGCTCACTCAATCATTCGTTATTTTTGTAGTTAGCAATGATGTTCGGGAATACTTTATTAATGAGCTCATCTTTCAATGAGACAAAATTGCAATCATTTGGAGGAAATGAAATCAATCCACTCAATTCGTTGACAGAAACACGGCCATTACTGATAGTCAGCAATTGCTTGGAGAAATCTTGAACATATGGATCATTCGGCAACTCAAGTCTCATGTTTTCTGACAGCTGAAGTTTCTTCACATAGCGCCACAGATTTGAAGATTTTAGGCAAACGTTTATTTTATCGACAGCAGTAGATCTTGGAATGACTGGCAGTGTTTGGCGGAAATCTCTAGACAGTAAAATCATTGCGCCTCTAAAACATCTCGAGTCATTTCGTAGATCTTTCAATGTTCTGTCAAGTGCTTCTAATGCGCGTTTATGTGACATTGCTGCCATTGTACATTCGTCTCATATGATTATTTTAGACACTTTTAAGAAGGTTTAACGGCAATTTTAACACCGAATGACCCGTTCGGTATCCTTCTAACAATTTGACCGCTATTCCAGAAGAAGCAACTGCTACCGCAATGTCTGATTTCGCACCAACAGTGGCAGAAATCAATAACATAAGGAATCTCTTCCCGGTTCCACCAGAGGCATCTAAGAAAAATAAGCCATCATTTCCATCATCAATAGCCTTCATTAATATATTGTATACTTCCTTTAGTTGGGAGTTCAACAAGGGTACATTTGTTTAAACAGATTGATCTAATTTTATGTCGATCATATTCATGTTCACGTTCCAATTTTCGATTAAATACGTCATTCATTCCACGATCTGGCTCTGGCATTCCTAACCTGACTAACAAATTACCACATAATAGATAACACATGTCATCAAGATTAAAGTCTGGTTATGTATCTCCTCATTGGCTTCAAAATCGGGATTTCTTGAATTGACACATTTCCATGTAAAATAACTTCTAATATGTTATCCTTGTATTTAGTTTACAAGTCACGTGGATTTGATGGGAAGCATACTGAAATGATGATAGAAAATAATGTGTGTATTTAACTTGGTGATACAGAAATAATTGCTTCAGCGATTGTTGTATCCCAATGAGTATCGTTTTCAAGCAAATTAAGCTCTTGACATAGACCACGAAATGTTAGGCACACTATATCATTAATAGTTCGTAGTGATTCAAATGATGTTGGCCCAAGAATATTCACAAACAACAACCGCAAATAGAAATATTTATCATTCTGCAGATGAACTATGTTAATACGACCAAAAGCATCAGTAGCATCAAAGCCTTGCTCCCGGCGTTAAAATGTTTTCGATGAAACATTCCAATTGTAATAACGTAGCATCTCCGAGTAAAGCAGTATTTCGTGCAAACAGATCATTTTACCAAATCGCAAAGAAACTGGCCAATGTTGTCGCCGAAGGTGTTTCAGCACATTGAACAACATTCAACGCAGTGAAATATACTCATTGACCATTCTCTAGATATACCACCAAATGTAGAACAGTGGAATGACGTTCGTGCATAAGGAATGAGAATATACATCAAATCGCCTCATTGCAGTTTACTTATCGACCAACTTGATAACGTGTAATTTCAATGTTGGTATTGGTGGTTTGGATGCCAAAAACCCCCATATCGCTGCCTTTCATGACATATTTGCAGATATAATTGATCGATTTCACCAAATTGCAATATTCAACGTTGCAATGTGTTTTGAATGTTTTTGAAAGAAGTAGTGAATATGAAATAATCCAACTGTTATCTACCAAAAATCATTTCCTTTCACTTTCATTGTAATAGTTCTACCATTATAATCTGGTGACCAACGATAATACAATGGATAACCATCATTGTCAGTGATTATCTCCGCCGCCAATATTCGTGGATAACGTTTGGAATACTTGCCATCGATTATGCATGGTGATTGAGGTTTGATGGCGCCACACGGTCTATGAATCATATTCATAATTACAATGTTGTAATTACAACGATGTAAATCTGTATCGGTTTCAGGATCAGGAATCTCTGCACATATGATATCTACTTCATCTGGTATAATTCTTTTACACAACCAAATAAGAATGTGTGCATGCGCAAGTCTCGTTTTTGCCATTCGATTGAATACATCCAGCATTGACTATCTCCAAACACGCGTTGCTTAACAATGTAGTTCATAAGCGAACTTATTTTTTTGCTTGAAGACACGTACGGTGATGTCGTTCCGATTAATTGATATTACATCATTTAAATGATTTAAGATTATTTGCCGATCATTTTCCCATTATTCTCCAAACCAACAGACCATAATCCCTTAGTCGACTATTACGACTTCCTGGTAAATTAGTAGTGGTTCAATTTTTTGGGAAACTAAAACTAAAACTTGCAAAATTTATGTCATGTTGAAATGAAAACTATGATATTAATACTTACTATTCAATATATTTATCATCTTAATATTTAAGTGATATCCATCCTCTCCTTATCAAAATATTATTGGGTATTGCAATGTATCATATGAGCGATATGTTTCGTGTATTTGCTGCAGTTTTCCATTATTAGGGATGTGTAAGCAAAATATTGTGTTTCCAAGTTTTTACTAATAATTAAGTTTACAAGTTCATCTATTGTTGGAGCGTTAAATCTGCGTTCATATATTCCAGCTGGTCGTTTATCCGCTCTGATTCTGACTTTGTATTCATCATTTGGTTTGCGCTCCAACATAGTCTTAAACAGCCTACCAGCGAATGATTTTCATGAAGTAGTTGCTGTAGATCATAAAAAATTTCTCTTTTCGTTGCTGTATTGATTTGTTGATGTCGATCAAGTTGTTTCTCCATATTTCCCATAAAGTAAATTTGTAAAAAATTATGTTGTGCGTCTTCAACAAGTTGCAATGCTTAAATTCGATGGTGAATCTGACTTTGAATCTGTCAATTTGAAAACGAATTAAGTATGTTAGGTTACAATTATTATCAAAATGAATAGCTCTACTCATTAATTTTTTTTTTTTATGTTAGCATTCCTTATTTATTTAATAGACAAATACAGAGACATAATAAACTACATTTGAGAAAACAATTTTTTTCTTAAATCTTATTTAAAGAAAATTAACATTTACATTCTCAATAAAAATTACCTTAAATGTCGGATTAAATCCGTGTTCTTCGATAATATCTGCTTCAAATTAAGTAATTTGAAAACAGACATTGTGTTTTCGAGTGTTCATTAGAAAATGTCGTGATTCTTGTGTTTCGCCACAAAGCAATAAATTCAATGGCTCAGATAGCGGAGTCAATAATAACAATTTCACTTTACCATTAAAGCAACACAATTCAGGCATTTCTCCAGCAAACTTGAATGCACCACAATGCTCACAAACAACGTTCATTTTACCAATGCAAACGAATGGATGCCAGCTGTAATCAATTGTTGTACAATCGTATATAAACATTTCTCAATTCAAATCAACACTAAGAAGTATTTCTTCTTGTGCTTCAAAGATTATCTCGTTGTTGATCTATGCTATAAGCTCGAATATTTCACATTGCCAACCAAGCCGTTTCATGGGCTGCCTTTCTTTACTCTTTTATTTGAGAATCACGGCTCTCTTCTTTTGCGATTTCCCGTTCTTCTTCATTGGATTAATTCGCAATGTTACAAAACCTTATTGCATTACGGCTTTTTTTAGATATATTAGGGTAATATTAATTATTAGGGTTAAATATTTGGGTCACGGCATTTTTAACCATAATGAAAACAAATTTATTGAAAAAAACAAAAAAAAGAATGCGAACTCACTGCTTTGGCGATTGTGATAGTTATGCGTCTTTTATATTAATATATACTACGAAATCTCAATGGATAGATAACGTTTTTAAAATAATTATGTTTATTGGTTATTATAGCAACAACATATATTTTATCGTTTGTGCCCTTTTGTTCAATTTATACATTTATTTATTGTAACTAATTATTTATTAACTTTATCGGACTAAATTTATGCCTAAAACCTTACTCTGATTGAAGACCCCAAGAGATACGTAAGTAAGTAAAATCAGGATATTAGACATATGAAAAACATTGTAATGGTGACTTATACCAAAGATTTATTTATTTTTTTATAATAGTTATAAAACATGTAATCATTGACAACCCTATAAATAATCAAAAATGTAACCAATGATAACTAATAATAAACAAAAATAATTTTTGATTTCCATCGTGAATCTCAAAATCCTTGTGTGAGTACCTTTTTAAAATGCGAATTTGGTATATTTTAATATTTATTATTCTATTCGTGGCCGAGACAAATACAACAAATCAAAAATCATCAAAATCGGTCCAGTCGTTCTTGAATTATAAATGGTCTAACTAATCCAACTTTCTTTTATAAATATAGAATTGTACAGTTTGAATTATCATCATGTGTATATTTTATATAGTATTCGTATGCTAAGCCATATAACTTATTTATTGAAATGTATATTTTTGAATGACTCAAAGAATTTAAAAATACTGATATTAAATTATAAATTAATTTAAAAAGCTCTGCTATACAGTGGGTGTCGAATAGGGCCAATGTTATGAATTTATTAAATTTAAATTCAATGAATTTATATCATTGAATACAAAAAACGATTCTGGGCGAAGATGATCTGTCAACTTATAAAACTAAATGTATTTTATGATATTATTGGTATTAAAATAATTAATTTTACTATTAATAACAAGGCTGGGCATTAATGATTTAATAAGTTACAAGTTAAGTTAAAAGTTAAATTAATTTTAACTTATTAACTTAACCTACTAGTTCGTTGTTTTATTAACTTAACTTTAACTTAACTTATTTGTATCTATGTTAACTTAAAATCAACTTATATTATTTTGAATATTCCCAATTTAGTTAATTTTGAATTTTCAGAAATTTTTCAGAAAAATAATATTTGTATAATTTATAAGTTTGTAGAATATAGAAAATATTATTAAAAAAAAAAAAATATATTTACGAATATTTTTATAAATAAAAACTAATATGTCATTAGTTTTTAATTTTTATATTGGTTATATAGGGATAATTATGTAACATTAATCGCCAGTATATAGGAGATCAATAAATACGATCCCGCGAAGTCATGACTTATATACCTACTTATTACTTATTACTTATTAGGTACTCATTAATTATTAGCTATTAGTTATTACTTATTATGTATTAATATATTTTATATAATAATCAGTGCTCCACTTGGGGGGAAGCAGGGGGACGGAGTCCCCTATAACTAATTTTTCAGAAATTTTAGCGTACCCTACTTTTATTTTTAAGGCTTAGTAACGTTTAATAAATGATGGGGACGCTCTTTTTTATAGTTAACAGAGTCCCCCTACCTTAATTTTGCTAAGTCGAGCACTGATAATAATTAATATTATTTTATGTGTCTATATGCTTAGTTATATTACTATTCAAGTAATTATCACTTATTTTAATACCTTCTCAATATTTTTTTTTTTTTTAATTAACTTAACTTATTAATTGAAGTTAAGCTAACCTAATAGTATTTGTTAACTTAGTTTAAACTTAATTGATGTTTTAAAATTGTCTATTAACTTAACTTTTAATTTAATTGAAAAAAAAATACTTAACTGATTTAAAAAATATCATTAACTTACTCAGTATTAATTAATAATATAGTAGGCTGAATTATTTTTTGCAGAAAACATTGAATTAAAAAAATTAATTGATTATATAAAATATAATAATATACTTTAAAAATTTCAAACACTCACGAAAAAATATTTTTAAATTACAAAGAAGTAAATAACATCTTTATTCATCATTTAAGTATCTAATTTCGTCTAAATTTTAACTTTAAATGTCTATAAAAAATTATGTTTTTAATTTTTTTGTTATACTATAAACTACTTACGAAAAATCTCGATAGGGATAAATGGACGTAGCCGTTTGGACGTGGGAACAATTGGACGTCGAAAAAAAATATAAAAAAATAAATAATATTAATATTATAATAGATCATCATCAAAATATATTAAGAAAATTAAAAAAAAAAAAAAATTAAAAACGAATCGGGCAAATAATGCGCACATCTAAAAAATAAACCATATTAAAGTACACCACGACGTATCTGTCAAAAAAAAATATTATATTAGTAACTATCGTATCGTGGTCAATGAAACGAAAAACAAAACATTCAAATCGTATCTGAGTGGCTTATTTGCAACGGATTATACTGATTACCAGTGGCAGCTCGTCAGGGGAGTCTTTGAAACGGCGGCTCTCCATAAAAAAAGAGTAGTAATTGATTAAAAAAGTTTGAAGAAAATTGTATTATAATTTAATATTTTTGGCCATTTTAAAAATAATTATTATGGTTTTTGATATTAATATTGATAATATAATATTTTGTATTCTATTTTTACATTAATAATGAGAAGACGGGTGTCATTTTATAATAATACGGGCGAAAAATATCGATAACGATAACGGTCGCTATAAAAAAAGTTAATAGGTATAATAAGTTAATAAGTTATAGTTCGTGAGTCAACCGTTCAAGAGACTTAATTGTGTATACAAATTGCATATGCATGACAAGGCGGAGGGCGGGGGTAGATTGTATAGATGTTATTCAGTACATTGACACTATAAAAAGAGAGTAGACTCATTCAAAGTTTCTGCCGTTCGCATCACGGTCGTTATATATTTATCTGTAAACACGAAAACCTGTAGCATATCATGCATTCGTATTGGACCATTTAATTTAGCTATTCGACATTGTATTGCCGCGTATAGTAATGATATTATTATTATTCATTATTGGTGTACACAAGTCACACATTTTATTATATAATAATATAATAAATTAAATTATAAATATATATATATATATATATATATTTATTATATTTTCTACTATGGAAATACAGAAAAAAAAAACAGATATACAGTAAGCTCTCGTTTAACGTCGCCTCATTTAGCGTTGTTTCGCTATTGCGTCGTAGAAGTTTAAGTCCTTATGTTTTGTTTAACACTGCAACGGTTTCAGTATAACGTCAATTGTAATACATGTGTTCATCAAATTATTGTTATATTTATATAAATTTCATATAAAAGTATGTAATTTAATATCGTCGACCTTTTTCAGATAATACATAATGTTATCGTTTCTATTGACATACTTATCATACGAGAGTACAATTTGTATTTATTTTAAGTAATACTATGTACTTCGTAATCGTTTTTTATTTTATTAATAGTCAGTTGTTCAATGACACTTTTTGCGG
The DNA here is from genome assembly GCA_014851325.1 of Pentalonia nigronervosa. Classification (NCBI taxonomy): domain Eukaryota; kingdom Metazoa; phylum Arthropoda; class Insecta; order Hemiptera; family Aphididae; genus Pentalonia; species Pentalonia nigronervosa. Next base: position 53,541 of record JACXSJ010001230.1, on the reverse strand, counting down.
TCTTATGCAGTCTTATCTTACTTTTTGCGGTCAGTACAAATAAGAATTATTTTAGTGTTGCATAGTATTTGTTAATCAATAAATTAATATGGCAACAAAACGCCCAGGTTCGCCTTCAGTCGAAAATATTAAAAAAGATCGGAAAACTATTACTCTTTCTACAAAAATTGACATCATAAAACGTTTTGAATCCGGTGAGCGAATGGTGAAAATTGCTAATCATTATTGTCTTACACCAACTATCGTCCGAACTATCAAAAGCAATGCTGAAAAAATTAAGGTAAGTATCCAAAATACATCAGTTACTAGTTCAAATAAAATTAATCGAACTCATAATCCTTTAATGGAAAATATGGAAAAAATATTTTGTTTATGGATTGAGGATCAAAATCAACGTCGAGTGCCAGTGAGTTTAAGTTTTATTCAGTTCAAAGCTAAATCGCTATTTAGTAAATTAAAAGAAGAAATTAGTGAAGAGTCTTATAACATTGAATTTAATGCTAGTAGAAGTTGATTTGAGCGTTTCAAAAACCGTTTTAATTTTTATAATATAAAAGTGACTGGTGAAGCTGCAAGTGCTGATCAATCTACGGCAGATGCTTTTATTCCCAAGTTAAAAAAAATTATCAAAGAAGGTGGATACGCACCGAAACAAGCATTTAATGTTAACGAAACGAAACTTTTTTGGAAACGTATGCCTTCTAGAACTTACATTGCCCAAGAAGAAAAATCAGCTCGAGAATTCAAAGCAGCTAAAAGTCGAGTGTTGTTAGGTAGGAGTGCTTTTAGTGATTTTAAATTAAAACCGTTACTAATACACACATCTGAAAATCCACGAGCTTTTAAAAATTGCTCAAAAGACAATTTACCAGTAATTTACAAATCAAATAAAAAGGCGTAGATTACTGGCTCTCTTTTCAGTTATTGGCTAACTGATTTTTCTGTACCTGCCTGGAAAAAGTATTGTGAAAAAGAAAATTTAAGTTTTAAAATTTTACTTCTCATTGATAATTCTTCATCACATCCTATACATCTTGATGAATTAGACGATAATGTCAAAGTTATTTTCATTCCACCAAACATAACTGCTTTAATGTAACTAATGGATCAGGGAGTGATTGCAGCATTCAAAGCATATTTATCTACGTCGCACATTTCAACAATTAATTGAAGCGACAGATAATGGAGACAAATCAAGTATTGTTGATTTTTGGAAGAGTTATAATATTTTTCGTGCCATTCAAAACATTGGAAAATCCTGGGACGAAGTAACTCAGAAGTGTATGAATTCATTTTATGTGGCGAACAATTTGGAAGGAATGTGTAGTTGATGGATCAGAAACCATACTCGTTTGTACAATAAATCCAGATACTTTAAAGATTGTACGTAATAAATTTCCCGAGCTAGAAAAAAAAGATATTGATGAAGTTATTTATTTTAATGAGGAAAAACTAAGTAATGAAGATTTACTAGAGTTAAATCAAAATCAACATTATGACAAATTTCAAAATGAAAAAGTTCTTACGATAAAAGGATTATCTAAATCTTTCCAATTAATTAAAGAAGGCCTTCAAATTATTAAAATAATTAATTATTTAAATTTATTAATTATTAAAAATTAACGATGAAGATTCAAATCATGAAAGATTTTCGCAGGTTGAGCGAAATGTTTTAAACAGCTTAACATGTTACCGAGAATTGTATCATGATAAGAAAAATGCAACAAAACAGTCAAAACTTGACTCATTTTTTAATTTTTAATTTAAATTTAATTGTAAATACGTATGTAAATCTAATAAGTTTTCATTAATTTTGGTATAATATGTAATTTAATACAAACAATTAATAATGTAAGGATAAAATAATTAAATCGTGCAATTATAATAACTATAATAATACATACATTATTATTTATTGGCAGAAACCCATTATAATAAAGTGTATTTAAAAAGTGTTTCACTTAACGCTTTTTCGGTTAACGTCGTGTTTTCCAAGAACCTAACCTCAACGTTAAACGAGGACTTACCGTACTAGACTTTTTGTTTAAAAGTAGTTTTAATACGTTAACATACGAAGAAAAATGTCAATTAAAATCAAACAGACCGACACCTAACATTACATTGGAATATAAAGAAGATAAATTTATTAGAAAATTTCGGTAATCTGGATTAGCAGATGTAATATTGTCTGTGTTTAAAAAATAGGATATAGGGAATAAAATAATTGCACAGACATACGACGGAGCATCAGTAATATCAGGAGCAAAAAATGGCGTACAAAGTTTTATCAAAAAAATTTATTCGAATGTATTATTTATTCATTGCTATGCTTATCAGTTGAACTTGGTATTGTTATATAGCGCTAAGACAATAAAACCAGTCAAACTTTTTATTTGCAATTTAACGATGTTTCATACGTTTTTTAGTAGATCTTCTAAAAGAAGTGAGTTACTAAAAGAACAGGGCTTTAAACTTCCAAATCATTCTGATACTAGGTGGAATTATCATTCAAGAGCCGCTTCTACAATTAAAATCTATTTTATGGAATTAAAAAATGCTTTTATACATGTAATTGAAGAACCAAATTGGGACCATATTTCTATTTCTATAGCATCAGGTATTTTAGATAAATTTAATGATGAACAATTTATGTATCTGTTAATTTTGTTTAACAAGATTTTCATATATACGGATCATGTATTTAATTTCCTCCAATCAAAAATACTTTCAAACATTAAATCGTGTATTTCTGAAATTCAGAATTTAAAAAAAAGTTTTGAAGATTTAAGAAAATAACAAACTGTGAATACTTGTTATAACAAAACAATACAATTAAATAATTATTTTGAGTATAGCGACAAACAAAGAAATAACTTATGTAAAATAACATACGAAATACTGGATTCATTAATTGTCCAAATTAATATAAGATTTGAAGATACATCGGAATTAGAATTCGTAGAGCTTACAAATGAAAAAATGTTTAATATCTACCATAACACTTTTGCCGAACGCAAGTTGATTAAGTTATTAAAACAATACCCTAATATGTTTAAAGAAAATCGTTTGCGTAATGAATTGTCCGTCATTTATTCAGACAATAATAAACATCTTCCTCCTCATAAACTACTAGATTTAATAATAAAAAATAATTTACAAGAAATTTATTCCCAGTTCACTAAACTATGTCAAGTTTTAACAATACCTGCCACTACTTCATCTAGTGAACGTTCTATGAGTACGTTAAGTGTATAAAGAGCTTTTTAAAAAACACAATGACAAATGAGAGACTTACAAATTTATCATCTTTAGCAATTGAAAAAAAATTACTGAGCGTTATGACAAAGGACCCGACATTTGTAGAAAGTATTATTGATGATTTTGCGAAGAAAAAAGAAAGAAGAATTGAATTAGAATATAAAATAATATAAATTATCTTTTCTTATAATTAAAAATCTATTACAATTATAATAATAAAAAAAAGGTTTTTTTTTTTTTGTTATCTTTGTATTAAATTTTTTTTATTAAATTTTCAGTCTCCCCAATAAATTTACTTGCGAGCCGCCACTGCTGATTACTCACTGTGGAAAGGAACAAGACGCATTAAAAGAATTCGTGCTCAAATACCTCCTATTAGTAAAGAAGACGATACTTGGCACACAGTGAATAAAATAAAGCCGAAGCATTCGCCCAAAATCTTAAGAGTGTATTTCAACTAAATAATATCGCTTCCCAAGTTGATATGATACAATGTCAACCACTCAACGAAACAAAAACAATATGATATATCACACCTCTAGGTATTTTGACGAGAAATATGATGAGCAATTTTTAGGAAGGAAAATAATATACAAAATATTTAGTTAATAATACTAGACAATTAATTTGTAAGATCATATTATTTGGTTTGAATGGCTCAATATACATATGTATGTGAAGGCATTCGTTTGAATATTAAAAATATATTGAAGTACATACTGGCGTAGACGATGTGTATTGATGTTTTACTAAAAATCGCTGTGTAAATTTTGTTTGGTTCATATATAAAATGATTTTAGTGTAATCCCTTCCACTATTAATGAGTATCGGTTGAACGAATCGTTAAAAGATCACAATGTGTTCATGATTTTACGTTGCACCTTGTAGCATAATATTATTTGTACCGCCAGCAGAGCATATTTTGTGTTATTTTGTAGAACGCCGATGAGTATTTTATAATTATTATGACGTGTGGAATACGGCGAATTTGTTTATGTATATGTATATTATGTCACCTTACACTCTTCATGTTATATCCAATTTATAATTAATTATCTAGTGTTTTTTTATTTATATATATTTATGTAATGTTCAATAAAATGTACTTAGTAATGTAGGCTGATAAACCGTCTTCGCTCAGAATCGTTTTTGGTTTACAATGATTTTATATTTTTGAATTCAAATTTAACATATTCATTACAGTAATCACTCGACACCTACTGTATATCAAAGTGGTACCCACTTTCCAACTTTTTTTTTATCAATAAATATTTCAAGTTTGCATTAGCGAAAAATAATAAAGCAATAAATACCCTATTACTCCCAAACACTGTATTATTGGAAACAAGCTGTAGAGGCCGCATTTTTTATACTTGATTATTTAAGTGGAAAAATAATTGGCCAATTCAGCAGCATTAGCAAAGATAATTGTCTGCATTCTCAGAACTCAGAAAAAAATATTTATTTTTTATCAAATCACAATTTTTTTTTACTTGTTCGTACGATTATCAATTTTGAAAAATTCAATTTGCAGTGGATAGATCTCATTAAAATTGTAAAATATATTATTTCAAATTTACGTCTAACTAAAACACTACGTGTTTCTTTGTAATCATTTTCTCGTATATAAATACAGGTCAATTGGTAGCATACATTTAGTCAAAAAAATGTAGTCGTGATAAAATTAAAATATTTTTAAAAGAGAACAAAATGTTTTAATATTATAATTAAATAATAAAATAATAAAATAATGATCGAAATTTATCTTATTTAAAAATATTTACTTTAAGTAATATATAAATACTAGCTACTATGGGAAATTAATACATTGCAACTTATATCAAAAATTTCATACACAATGTATTATTATCTTAATGATAGGAATGTATAATGTCATCTTCATAATATCATATGATCAGTCCTCTCTTAACTTATTTCAACTTATGATTTAATATTTAAAATTATTATTTATTCAATATGCCATTAAAATATAAAAATAAAATAATATGTTGATGCAAGAAGTTTATACTTGACGTTTTATAATATCTAAAATACAATAAAAATATAAATTATTATATAAAATAAAGGATGTTTATGAAAAAGAAATACTCATCATAACAACATTTGTACAAAATTTGAACAGTACAGTTCGACTCTAAGTATGCTACAGTCTCACACTCTCCATTTGGCATTTGTCATAAACTGAGTACAAAACTTCTGATACATTACAGTATACGTAGGTACGTATTATATATTATATTCAAAGTTCATAGAACAACTATTCTTTGCAATTACACAAGGTTAATGACTTGCAATAAAATTATTAAATAAAAAAATAATAATAAACCATTTCAAGAAGAATTTTATTCTAAGACTCAAATAAATGAATTAAATATCCATGAACAGTTTTGAACTTTTATGATGAAATAAGTTTTTTGAAATTTTAAAAGTAAAAGTAGTTAAGTTGTTTGAATAAATGAACACATAAATGAACAAATGAGGAATTGTATATCAAATATCTAAATCAAAATTTATGAATGACGCACAAATTGTATTTTAAAATGTACCAGACTAATTATATAATTGGTACTCGTTTGCTTTTTTGTTATCACCTAGCCGCCAATCCCGTATAAAATATTTAAATGTTTGGTCCTACCAACTACTGTAAGTAGTGATCGGGTGTTTTTAAATAAACTGTAATAAAAAAATAAATAAATAAATAAAATAAAATATTAATATTTAAATAATTTTTTATTTTTTAATATTATATACCATATATATATATATATATCTTTTTTTTAATATTTTAATATTTCATTATGTTTACACGTACATAAAAACAAAATGTAAGACTATTTCCTGATAATGATTTAATCGTCATTTTTTAACCATTACCTGTCACTACATCTGTTTAAAGTATTTTTAACGTATTTTATCGTTAAAAAGTATAATTATATTATTCAGCATTGTGGTAAAAATAACGTTACCAATAATTTACCCTTTAATATTCATCTTAACGATATTTCAAATTAAATTTGTAAGATATTAAATAGGTTCGCACTTGATATTACACAAAACACACAATAACGACAAATCAATAATGTACTAACAGGGATAACTTGAAACTTTAAACTATATAAGTATATTATTATATTTTATACACATTATAGCATATTTTTTAAAAGCAATGTTTTTGGCAAAACTTAATTCAATCTACTCTATACTACTAATAGTAAAATAAATAACTTTAAGGCCATTGCAAACCTTGTACATTTTCCATCAAAACGATCTAAACGACTGACAAAAATTAAAAAACTTATCTAGTAGTTTTATTTAAAGGTATTTGATTTGATAAAGAATGTTAATTTGTATCGATTAAAATAATCTATTCAATATTTTTAAATAGTTCTTTATATATCTAAGATAAATATTTTATAAAAAAATTGAAAAATTGATAAAATTTAAAGTGTTTATTCCCGTCAATAATTTGCTTAATCTTAAAAAGTGCTCCGACCGATGCTAAGTTATCTTGTTAATTCATTCAAACATCTTTACTTTTTGAAATCGAACATTTGAAGAACTTACGTTTTTTATCAGGCGTATACTACTTCACGGTCATAAATGGGTTTTAAATATTTTGATCTAATGACTAAATGACATGTGGATGCGTAAGCGTTATATTTATAAAGCGATTGATGGTTATAGAATATATACACACTAATGATAATTTGCTATACTCGCATAAACGAATAGTGACTGCAAAGAACAAAAGAATCGCCTAAATACAACTTCTTAAAAATCAACTTTTTCGGGGACCTTAATATAAGCAATGATATCATAAAATATACTTTGATTTACCTAAAGTCTGGCAGGCCGTCTTCGCTGAGAATCATTTTTCGCTTTTAATGATTTTATCGTATTAAACTACAACCATTTGAATGACCAACTCGACACTTATTGTACAGCAGACAAATTACCCACTTACCCAAATTTTGAATTATTATGATTACACGGCGCTATGGATAGACTATATAGACACACCACCGTCGTAACAATTATTCAAGAGAATTAGATACCGTTTGTCTTTTAAGGAGTTGAATATAATCAATTTCCATAGTGCGTGTATTTGTCTTTGTAGTAAACAATCATTAGTGTTAGACAATTAAAGGAAATGAACACTTTCACGTGAGTTAGCACAAGTTAAAAACACACTGTCGCGTGCTTAACGAACATGATTTACTATTTTTTTGTCTAAAAGTATTAATATTTTGCCAATTGTATAGACTATCCTAATGATAATCGGAAACAAACGCTGAAAATATATTTTAACTTAACTTAACTTAACTTTCATAAAGTTTACTTGAAAACTACTTTCTTACATTTTTAAATAAATTTTTTTATTTAATATTACTAATATTTTAATATTTTTGTAATTCAAAATTTGAAATTCAAACTTTAAATGATTTAAGTGATCAATTTCTAAAAAGAGAAAAAATTATTTTCAAGTTAACTTAATGACAAATTCAAACATGTTTTCAGAATTTTTTTCCGATTACCAGGACAGTTAGTACAATTGGCAAAATATAGGTATACTTTGGTAGAAAACACTGCCGGATCGAATACCCTTAATAACAAAATATATTTCATTTAAATTTGTAACTAATCGTCTGTATTTAATACTCTACTGAACTTGATAATTTAACAGCGTTTATAAAAAATTTCTATAACTTACTAATAATATCGGTATGATATTTGAAATTATGTTAAACCAACCACTTTAAAAAATATGCCAATGGTAGTTTTATTATTTAGCTGCGCCGCACTCGTCGTCAAGTCCACAACGCGACTACAGTAGAATATTTTTGGATTATTCACTGCACTCTAACGGCCAGTGGCACTCGTCCTCGCAACGCTATTCTAAGACTTATGTGATATGGCGAAATAACGCATCCCGAAAAAAAAACAACTTTTTATACAAAATATGTAAAATGATCGGAAAATAATTATTTTAAATATTTTGTAATATTATTATACATATATCTACAAAATAACAATATTTTTTTTTCGTTAATTAAACCATTATTTGTATGACACTTGCCTAATTATATACTATTTTACAAGTTACTTTTTCGCCTTTATTATTATAATAACAGTAATCTAACTTCAACTTTTACAAGCACTCAAATTGGATATTGCCTAAGCAAAACCCCTTATAATGATGCCAAAGAGGATATAACAAGCACATTGTTGAGAACGATTTTGATATATTTAAATACCAGCTCAAAATAACATACATTTGGTTCCGTGTCATTTTTTTGTTGCTTGTTGTGTAATAATTTCTTTGAAGTCGTTCAGGTTAATGGGTACGTAGGTAATACCTATTACAATATAATATACAAGTACGCGACGGTTCAAAATTAAATAGATTAACAATTTAGTTGCAGAGAGAAATGCTAAGATGAGAATATTGAATAAAATAATATGTTTCATAAAATGTATAGGTAAATTGTAATTCACAAACTATTTTATTTGATTTTATCAGTAGATCAAATGTATTAATAACTTATTTTATTCTATTATATTTAAATTTTTATTTTAGATTCTAAGCAGAGCGATGAATGTATTGATTTTACATTGGTGTGTGTTTTTTTTTAGTTAATTTTTTTTTGTGTGTCTGTCATCACCTTTTAAAGCAGCAAAAATGCTTAGATTTTCAACTTCAATATCTATTCTGATAGGTAAGTGAATCTAGTTGGTACCTACTTTGAGGGATTGATTTCCCGTAGTTTTGAAAATACTAAAAAACTAATAGGAAAAAATGATCATAATCAAATATGGTCATAATTCAAAAAAGAAAAGCGTAGATATTTGAAAGTGCTATAACATTTTGTATACTAGTATTTCTTTACATGGTAACATTTTTAAAATACTTTGTCTATTTTTGAGATATTTATAGACATAGAAAATTTTTGATTTTCAGATTTTTATTTTCAATACTTTACGATAAAAAATATTTTTTTAGTAAAATCTTTAAACTTTAATACAAGGTTTCTACTAGTTTTTTTATTAATAATTAAAAATATTAAAGAGCATGATTTTTTTTTTTTTAATTTGAAATTTGAATTTGGACGAAATTACATTTTTAAACTAAAAAGAATGATTTCAGTTAATTTTTGTAATTCAAAAATATTGTTGGGGGGGACTTAAATTTTTATGTATATTATTATATTTTATATAGACAATACCGTTTTTAAAACATTTATATTAATGCTATGCTAATATGCTATATTGCAAGAGTGGCCAAATTTTATTTGTTTAAGATCTACTGAGAATACATTTTTTCTTTGAAAATCGACTAACGTAAAAAAATTATTTTTATAAAATTCCGTATCACTAATATTAATAATAATCATACTTATGTAAATAATAAAATGAAAGTATAAAGTTTTCTAAAAATTAATGTTTTACATTAAATTACTAAACAATTTCTAAATAAATTAACATTATATTTTTGGCATAAAGGCGTGTCATTGCATATCATTGGTCTGTTAATTACAATCTGAGGAACAAATGCTTGTTACTGCTGATGCTAAACAAAGACGCTACTCTTAATGATCATCAAAAATTGTAACTCTCTATTCAGCTTTTAAAGCTTTCATGTGAAAAAATGCCATTTTACACAAACAATTTAATCCGAAATATGTATGTGACTGTAACTACTAAATATGTAATAATGTTGTTAAACAAAGTGCGGGGATCGACTTTGAAATCGTCAGAGATCGACCGGTCGTTCGCGATCGGCTGTTTGGCCGCCCCTGTTATATTGCCTGTTTATACTACGAATCTACTTACACATTTTACGATAAGTCGAAGTCGACACAAAAATTAATAACAATAATATAATATGTTATATAACATAATTATATACTATTGTAATAATTAAATATTAATTATAAAAAAATGCAATGTTTTCGGTAAAAATTAACTCAACGTATATATCGTATTACTAACAGTTAAATATATTACTGTATTAGCAATATTATCATAAAATACAGACCGTCGTCACTCAGAATCGTTTTTCGTATTCGAATTCAAATTTAACACAATATACATAACAATAAATTGCTCAACGACAAATCACCTACTAACTGTAGATAAGTATGTACAGCAAAACGGTTACTTACTTTCCACTTTTTTTATTTATTGATTGCAGTAATTGAATGCAATTTTTTATCTTAACTTGGAGAAAATTACATTTTTTACACATACCTTTTCCATCCGGTCCATCATTCAGGAAAAATGGATGTGCAATGTATTATCAATGGTGGAAAATATATCACACAATAAAACTTCGGTTGCAAGAACAATGATTTATAGTATATGTAATGAATTAAATTAATACAATCAGGTAATAGAATGTCTGTACAATGTTTATTTTTTTCGCTGACCTCACGAACACAACAAATCTGAGTTAGCATATCTAATTTTATATTGTTAGATTTACCTAAAATATTAGAGTGCGATTCACTTGTTATCAAACTTAAAAGTAAGAATATTGTCTCATAATAATATAATAGTTTTTTATTGATGTTTTAATTTATAGTAATTATAAAAATTCAACACAAGATTACAATGCATCTTTTTAATGCATGTAACCCAAAAAATGTTGATGTATTTCTTAGCGTTGTAATGTTTTTTTTTTTTAAATCTACAACGCAGTAATTACCTCGATTGCCTACAAAGACGTAGAGTAGATAATATATTTTATTCAGTTAGCAGAAAATACGCTTTTATAGCCACTTGTACTGTTACCAGTCTGTAAACGTAGGTATTAATTTTTTATGCGACGATATTTACAATGCGTGTGTAATCAAAGCTATTATTATGGATCAATATCTGTAGCGATCAAATTAATCGCAGTGCTGAGTTCTCAGAAGCTGCACGTTGTTGGATCTTTAAAAATAAATTTTCCAATCTATCTATAGCCTATAGGTATGGTGTCTAAATAAAAAAACCTTTCTGAGAAAAAAGACAAATGATTTTTTTTTATTTTGTTTCAAATTTACAACAATATTGATGTGATTCGTACAATTCATAATCAGGATATGAATATATACTAGAACGTACCTAGTGTTGAACCATTTCAAATTCATAAAATTTGTTTTATCGAATTTCGTAACTCACCAGATTTTATAGATAAAAAAAGTCCTTAAAAAAATTTTTTTTTAAACCCTCGGAAACATGAACCATTGGGTGTATAAAGGATTTTTAATATATTATTTTATTTCAATAACAAACCAAAATATGTTGTTTGATACGAAAAACAGAGTCACAAATATTAATTAAAGTGTCTCATAGAAAGGGAGTAACTTTAATATAAATACTATGTAGAATATATAGGCCGCCGAACATTGAACTGGCTCGATGACGTCATGCAACTATTTTCGATCTCGTTAAATAATTAAAATGAAACCTACAAACGGCGTTATTAGAATATACAACATCTTAGATTGCTTGTACCCATGGTGAATAACTTTTTTTTACCAATATCAAATTTTGTCGATTATGTGTTTATTGTTGGTTGGTCTATTCTATATAATTGAGGTGATACTAAACAATACATCGTAAGTCTAAAAAGTCAATTTTTTAGAAGACACAAAAATGTATATTTTATAAAATCATATTTTCGAATTACGAGGTATTTAAAAAAAATGATAATGGTTTTTTCAATATTGCTTCAACATTTATAACCTTTTTGGAAATTCGAATACTTAAGAGGTATTTACACCAAAATAAAGGTTATTTTTTTCTAAAAAAATTGATGCATATATCTAATTTTTAATTTTTCGAACTTCGAGGTAATAGCAGTATTACTAACAATTTATTATTTTTCGATTAGGTATCTACGATTCTTATTGCTATTTGGCTGTAATTTGAATTGTGTTAAAAAATATTTTACATTGGCTTATATTTATAAAACCCGATCTCACAAGTATACTGCAATATCATATATTCAGGTCATCATGTATAAAACTAACTACTATTATTGGCAGTAGTAATAGAAGTAATAGCAATAATAGTAATAGTACAAGTAGTGGTAATAGTAGTAAACAGTAGTAGTAGTCAGTGAGCCAGTAGTTGGACGTGATAAACGTTGCTCTGGTATTTTGACTATTTACTCGGGTAATAACAAACCATATTTTTGTGTTTTTGTTCCAAAAGATATATAATAAGAGCGCATGCAGAGCGATGTCAGTTTGAGTAGGTCTGCTGAAAACGGTACCCCATAAGGGTAGTTTTTTGTGTCTACCATAAGACTTCTACAGTCACCGCAAAAAGGTGAGTTCTAAATTAATTTTCTATCGGTGCGTGCAGGCTATTAGCTTATCTAGATCGATTAACTACAATTGACATAGGGACCCACATAGGGATAAAGGGCGGTGATAGGTAGGGGGGCAAAAGGTCATCATCTCTCTACGCCACTGACTCACTATCCGGATCTAGCGGCCCCCAGGATGACTCCTCAGTTACGAATAAAAAGTTGAAGAGCACTCTCGCAGACAAACTAGTGGCATCCAATAGCAATGAAGCGAAAACATATACGCCGGGTGTGGGTATGACGCGGAGCCCAGTGTCGGTGGAAGAATGGAACAAGAAGAAGAAAGATTCAGAAAGGTTGAAGAAATATCATTTCGAACAAATTGGACGAAGGCTGCAGAAAATATTGAATGACACTCGGTCAGCTAGAACCGTACCAAAGGTGGTTCAAACGTCATTAGCTGAGGCGATTGAGTCATACTGGCTGGCTAGTAAGGTACATTCAAATAAAGTCGAAGCTAACACACAGTAGACCAGAATGCTGATAGAAGGAGTCATAAAGAAGTTAAAAATGGGGATAAACCTAAACGCATAAACCCACACATCCAATCAAGATGAAGTATTAAAAAAGATCAAGAAGATCAACACAGGACTAACCTATCAGGATGACAAAATCAAGTCGTTTAACAAAAAATGTCATCACGAAACTGGAGCACTAGCTCTCTATAAGGCTTTAGACAAATGACGATGGTAGATCGAATAACACCAAAAATGCTCTTTGTGTAGAAGTAAAGAGGAAGAAGCCTAATCAGACAACAACCATGGTCTGACGGAAAGCCCCGGCGGTGATAGTAAAAACTGAAAACCTGTTCTACGTTGAAGCGCTGTAAAATTTAGGAAGGAACCTTCCCTACAAGACCTTACAAAGGACATTTTATCTATACGCCAAACGAAAGCTGGTCACCTTTTAGTAGAACTAGGTAAAGGCTCTTCCAATGTAAACCGAAGAAATTCCGCCATCAAGAAGGCAGTCGGAGAAGCAGCTACAGTTATTACGCTAACTGTTAGGATAGGCATTTTTGGCCTTGATGAAATCACAGCATCAAAAAAGGTGGAGCAAGCTTTATCTTGACGACCGGTGAGGACTTCAACGTGAAGACAGTCGTGCGAAAGACGCCTCGTGGCCTACAAATGGTATTATTAACAGCCAACGTCGATACGGATCGCAAGGTAACTGAGCTGGGGCGTATACAGATAGGGTATGCATATTGTAGATTTCGTCCGTAGCACGGATGTAAGAGATGCTTTCGATATCTAGCATCAAATCATGAAACCAGCAAGTGCCGAGGGATAGATTGCACAAGTTGCAATTCAGAGATCAAGTCAATACCAGTAGAGGGTCTTTGTGTTTTGTTGAAAGTAAAAAGTGTATAATATTATGTATAATCTCAAATCTTGATAGGCTTAATTGATTTTGGCTTTAAGCTAATTGGGGGGAGGGGGTTAGCAAAAATCATAAATCGTTCAAATTTTTAACCATCGTGTCTAAAGTTTTATGTACAATTTATTTAAAAAAAAAAATGTTTAATTTTAGCAAACCTATCTAGGATAGTATTGATTCCTATGGTACACCATTTTGTTGATCAAATTTCGTCGATAGCAATTTATTAACTTTGACTCGAAAAGTTCTATCAGAAAAAAAGTTTTTAATAAAAATAAACATGTTCGCCTTAGATAAAATTGTTTGAAGATTCATGATAATGTGAGGCAGCTGTATCGTTGCTTTAGCTATATATATATATCAAGACACACCATTCCAAAGATTTACTTATTATACATTGCGTTTATAATTTCTGATTGGATTTGTATTAATGAGAAGTTCGGTTGGTGTCTGAAACCATTTTGGTCTGGGCTTAAATAGTTTATTTGTTCAATGAACCATATGAGCTGTAGGTTAATTATTTTTTCCATAAATTTGCACATTATGTGAAGTAAGCAAATAGGACAATATTCAGTGTTATATTTATCTTTTCCTTCTTTTGGAATAGATATAATAAAACTGTACTTCCAATTAAGGAGAATGGTGCCGGAGCTCCATATTAAATCGAATATTTGTAATAAATATGTTTTTCCAGTATTTGGTAAGTTATGAATAAAGGAAAATAGTATGTCATCAGGTCTTGGACTTTTGTTGTTACATTTCTGAAGTACTATTTCAAATTTCATGTTATTTCTGAGTTTATGAGTATCTGAAGGCTATTATCGTTCAGGGCGTTATGTCTGGGTATTTTTTTTTTTATTTTCACTAAGGTAACTCTGAGTCATCATTTTCATAAAACTTTAATTAAAAAAAAACGTAGCTAATTTATTTGGAACGATTTGGGTGTCTGTTATTAGATTGTCATCTTCAACTAAATAACATTTTTTATCTCTGTTAATAGCTTTCAAAGAGTGTAATTTGTTCCAAGTTTTTTTTTTTGGATTTGACTGTATATTTATTTCAGAGACGAATGATTTCCATGATAGACTTATATGTCTGTTAACTAAAATTCTAGTTTGAGCTCTTTTTAAGATTGATAAATTCTGCTGAGTCTTTAGATGTTTAAAATGTTTTTAAAGCTTTCTTGTTTTTTAATATTATATTGTTTATATCTTTATTCCATCTCACCTATTGATTTTTTATCAGCTGATATTATAATGTCAGTTATTAAAGCAACCATTAGTGAAGCATTATTATTGTTAAAATCCAGCTTGCCTATATCTTCCTCAATTAAAGATAAAAACAAGAACCAGTTGGGAATTTTTAAGTTCCACATATTTATTGAATTATTTACACTGTTTTTTTTTTTTTTGATGATGTTATATATCCTAATTAGTTTGGGAATGTGATGTTTGAGTTAATATCATCACATAATGCATAGATATTGATGTTGCAGTTTTTAACATTTTCCAAAAATTATTTAAATTGATCCAATGTAATTAATGTGTTCTCGCTATCAGTGAAAAAAGCAACATTTGGCTTTGGCGTGGAATCTATTTTGTTACCCTGTTTAAAGGAGAGTAAATGGGATCTAGAGCGGTTTTTTGCTTTTTTATATCGGGCCGTGTAAAAGATATTTTGCTATTTGATATTGTAGGGGAGGTGGGAGATTTTTGTGTGATTCAATAAAGTTATTTTGAATTATCTGTTAGTTGATGTTTTCATAGTTTGTTAGGTTATTTTATTGTTTACTATGGATAAGAATAATATTTCTTCATTCCAGTCCGTGATATTTTGATGTTGGATTACGTCGAGAAGTTTGGGAAGCTGTATATCTTCTAATAGCTCAAGAGGATGATCTTCGTTATAGTTAGGTTATGTGTTGTTTGAAAATTATTGAGTATCTGTGTATTTGTCATACTTTTTTATAGAGTTTGTTTTTTACATGATGCAGATGTGTGTCCTACTGTTTTACATAAGGAACACGTGATCTTGTCATCAGTAAAAAAAATTCTAAACGGGATTTGGTTAAAATTAATAACTAACGATCCGGATAGTTTATTTATGTCTTTTTGATTTATAAACATTTGATGACGGAAACTCGAGATATGTTCGTATCCCTTAATGTAAATACTGCTTTTTATGTGGTTTAAATGAGAGACTGGGGTTATATTAATATTTTTTAATGTGTTAAGGATTGTTTGATTAGATAGATATATATGGGTACACATTTGATATCATGATTTTATTTTCTAGGTTAATCAATATAAATTGCTTTTTTGTACGTAACGGTAATAATTGTCGATTCATATATCATAATAAATAATATAACGTATACATACATATAAGAAACAATAGTTAAATAACATATTTTATCCTCTATACAGATAAATTGCAAGGATTTGTAAAAAAGTGTTCGAGAAAAGCATTTTTACCTGCAATGCTTAAACATACTTTACTGCGTTGAATTTATTATAAAATGTATGATGTCTACTAATATGGTAAAAATTCATGAATTATCCATACTGTTGGATTGTAGATATAAAGGGCATTCCTTCCATTCTCTCTAATTACCTACTAGGCGGTGTATCCATTTCACAACCCACAAAATATAATAATTAAGTACATGATTAATAAAATATAATAACAATATACAGCTATTCGGATTATATATCTACTATAATTAATAATTATAATGATTTCGGACGTTATGCGTTTCAGTTGATATACGCATATAAACTAATGCTTATGCCGGTTTTCATTGTCACACATGACATTGACAATATGATCAATTACATAATGTTCACATTATTTATCTGCAGTTTGTGTATATGTATAACGTTTTGTTATAACCTACTTTTTATTAAAAGTATCGAGAATACCCGAATTTTCATTTAAAAAAATTCTAGGTAAAGCAATACAATTTTCTTATAAACACAAATATGATTATAAAATAATCAAAAATGTAATAATATAAAACACTCTTAGATATCTTAAGCATTTTCACAGTTGTAATAATCATTGGTGCACTATTTTTGAAAGAAAAAATTTTAAAAATCTCGGTCCTGCTTAATAATTGTGAATTGTAATATTTAACCTATTAAAAAATATAACAAATTATATATTTCCCTGCACGTTGCACACATACATAAATAAATATAAATGCATTATAATATACCTAAAATGATATTCTATTTAACACATTAAAACTGTTATATAGGTATTTTGTATAATGTATACACATAGAAAAATGTATGATATATAAAAAGAATACACTAAATATACAATTACTAAAGGTATTAATTAATATTATTTTTTTTTTAAATATTTATTTATATCAAAAAACACCGACTAGAAAATTATAACAGAACTAAATTGTAAGTGGTACCTACATATTTATCGTTTTCCAAAATAGTCATAATCATATCCTTATTTCAATAAATCAATTATACAGACAAAATTATTATTAGTTATTACCTTATGTGTAACACAATACACGTATATACGTATATATAAGAAGTATATAAAATTTTGAATCAAAATCCATAAATAAAATATAACGTACTCGATTGTTTCGATCATTTAGTCCCAGTCTTTTTACAAACAAAAGATTACGTTTAACATGCACAATTTAATTATTATTATTATTTTATGTTTTACTGATACAAGCGCGGTATAGAGTAAAAATATCGAGGAGTCGAAATTGAAACTAATAAAATAGTGTATTATAAAAAACTCACAACCGCATAATATACAGAAATTAGCGGAGATTTCGAAAGTTTGAAACCAAGTTCACTATATTATAATGAATATATTATTACATAATTTTCCCGTATCTTCAAATGAGTACCATATTCTGTGTATTTGTATATTGGTTTCAAACCTCCACACAAATTCGTGAATACCTTCAAAACTAAATGCATATAAATTTAAGAGTCCTATCAATGGATAGCATTTGGATATTTTTTTTTGTTCTTCTATTCTATTTGCCTATTGTACATTTGTAACTTGTAAACTACAAATTTTAAAGTTTATATTTATTTTTAAATAAAAAAAAAATTAAATAATTTAGATTCTATTTGTACAAATTGAGTACTAAATATTGGAAAAAAATGCAAAAATAAAATTGGAGGGGAGGAGGGGAGTAAAGGGCAAAGAACCCCATTGTCCAAATACGAAGAGGGAGGCCCATCGGGAAATTCCCGGCTTCTCGGTAGACCTATTCGCCCATAAAAATGTTAACTGTTGTCAAATATTGTTGATTGCTTGTTGTCGATTAAACTGACACTATGATTAGGCTATGATCAATAAACCATTCGCCATTAAAATATGATGAAATAAATAAAGATTTCGTTTATTCAAAATCACGTCAAAAAATATAATTTTAATGATATTTGTTTTTCTTCACTTAAATAAATATATTTTATTAGTTTTTAATATGTTCACTACTTCATATATAATACATTTTAATAAATCAATATTTTCATACAAATACCCTATGCCTAATAAAAATTATATTGGTACCTATACTTACTACATGCGTCTAACATCTCTACAAATAGTACTTGCAAATTTAATAGTATTATTACATAATTTAATAAGAACATGCAATATTTTTAAGCATATTTGTTATAATTTTCTTTGATTATTTACGTAACCTCAGGGGTACTACAGACTACTAAGAATACCTACGATATTCAACATTCTAAGGCACTCAATATGTATAGCCTATTCATTTTGATTTTCAAATAATTTTTGATGTGTAAACATCTACATACGCTCTCCCCTTTTTATTTGTAACATTCATATGAATATTCCAACAACTAAATTACATTATTTCGAATATTATACAGAACTCTGTAGTGTCTCAGTAGTAGTTGGTTTAAGACGTTTTGACATTGAAAAGGTCGGTTTGTATGTGATTTATCTCTATCATTAAACACGCGCTTGATCATAATTAGTTAGGCCTCGAGATTGGTCCTTAAATTCGGCCCCACTGCTGTACAGACCTAATCGGCGTGCGTTTCTTCAATAATCGCTATAGAAAAATATTATTACACTATCGCGTTATTAGCCGTGACCGCTCCACGTTACGTTATAATATTATTTATTATAAGTATAATATGCAACATACAGAGCGGTTCGAAATGAAAGTTATACTTCCGTTAGAGGGCAAATATAGTTCAAACACATTATCGTAACTGGTTTTTACATACGTAGTCAAGTATTATTATGATTTTTATAGAAATCATGCACCGAAGCCGATCAATATAAACGTGTGGACCGCAGCCCTCATCCACAGTACAATATACAAATATACGTATAGGTTTATCTCATTTTTAATTTAATTACAGTATATAATTACGTACGATAATAATATTATAATATCACGTAAGGTTAATCAGTTTAGTAAAAAAAAAATAATTTTAAAACGTATTCCTAAAGGTTAGGTATATATGTATTATATCCGTTGAAATACGAGTGTGTACAGGAAAGTGTCGATCATGTTTTCGTTTATATTAATAATATGTAAATCAATATTCATTAGACAATCGTGCAGTGGTTATAATACCGGTGGATGTATAATATATATTATATAGGTATCTAATACACAATGTGATTCTGTTTATTTTCTCCAAAAGTTTTAGCGTTTTTAAAAATATATTTTGATTGGTTTAAAATATTGTTTAAGTATTATTAAAGAATTATTACTAAATAAAATTGTTTATAAAAAAATCTATACCTTTTAAAAATTTATATCGTTACCATTTTTTATTTTTTTAATTCTTTTCATTTTTTTTGTGTAACAGTCTATATTTTTAATTTTATATTCCTAGGCAGAATATTTTTTAGGCAATTTCAGTATACAAGAATCTAATTTTGAATTATTTATTTGTTAAAACTTATGACTTATGAATTATAAGTAAGTATTTAATGTTTAAAAGTGCGAAGCAATGCACCAATATTTTGTTATACACTCCCGTGATACTTCACTTTGCTCATCAAAATTTTAAGTACTTATTTAGTTATTTATAACTAATAAAAACTACTCATTTAATTCGATTTTTAATTATTGAAATTCTCGGAAAAATGTAGGTATTAGAATAGAAAATTTAAAATGTAGGTATGCTGTCTTCAAAAAAGTATAAACATAAAATAATATGAACGATAAAAATATAAAATATTTTTTCAAAAATCTTATTTTGTTATTACCTACGTTAAAAATTTTCAAAAAATTTTAATATTCCCATAAAAAAAATCGCCTTGTATACCATATTTTATGAAGTACATGAGTTCTTATTAATTATTTTTTTTTTTTTTGTACAAATATTTATGATAATAATAGAAAGTAATTGAATAACAATCATTATATTTCAAGTTTCGGAGGAATAAAATAAGGGTCAATATAATGATGGTAGGTAAGTACCTATATTTTTACCATATATTTCTTGTTTTCTGTAGATTTATTTTTATACACGATATATTTCATCTGGAACTGCAGCAGCTATCATGTTCAGGAGTTGTTTTTTCCGTTCACGTTAATCGTAAATACATATTATGATACGCTCAAATATTTTTGTTTTTACCTTCACTGTTTCTGTAAAAAGGTTGAATTTCCATCAAGCGTACACAATTTCACATTCATATCTTTGTATTAGGCGTGTGAATGTATGACATTGACTTTTCAAACAGTTACAATATTTTACACAATGGGTGAACAAGCACAGTTGAGCTCAGAACTTTCAAATTTAACATATTACATATTGCAGTGGTTATCACTATAATATTCTTTATTTTAAATTGTATAATTTGTGTTTTTTAATCTTATACCACCATAAAACGATAATCACTTATAAGTTACCTACCTATACCTTTAACGTTATTCTCAGTAATCCATAGATATGTTTTTATATGTTTTTATTGTTTGTTACTTACTAACAATATATTTTATTGGTACCTACCTATGTTCTTTTAATAATTTATATACATTTTCGCAGATTATCATCATTAAAACTTATATTTTGCTTGTTAGTTATTTTAGATCAATGTTTTCAATGCTTATAATATTACATTTTGCATTTTCCTGAAATTTTATATTTAAATATTTTTACCAATCTCTTTTTTAATATATTTGTACTTGAAAAAATAATAACAAAAACACACAAACAATACATTTTTTACCTCAAACATGAAGAAATCGTAATAATAAATAATTGGTAATGTTCATTGTCTGTAAACCCGTTCCAAATAATTTATATTAAAAAAATAATGGTCACTATATCGTAAATGTTAGGATCACAAACTCACAAGCACACATTTATCCAAATAATTCATCGTAGGTAGGTACTAGCCAGTAGGTATACATGATAATATTATATACATGTGTTTTGTCAGCCAGATTATTGTTATGTACTTCGACTAATAATTATAAGTATAATTTAATATGTATGTATATGTTACAGCTCGAGTAACCTATAGTTTTAAAAATTGTTCGTATTTATGTTAGATTTTGAGTGGAGGGATAAATGTCTTGGTTTTTTAATGATGTGTGATATTTTATTTGTTGTCTGTATAATCATATACTAAGTACAATAATTATTACCACAATTATATATAAAAACAATAAAATAATTTATGTTCTACTTGACTGATGTAGACCGGTGTGCATATATAACACATAAGTGTGTATTTCCCTATTGTTTGGTGCATAATTGCATAGGCATATTTCACCATTTTTAACCCCGCTTATATATTATAAACCCCGTGTCGGAATCGCCAATTTATAACCCTTGAGAAATACGTCACTATTGTAAGTTGTAACCGCTTCGGTCCTTTATTATGTAATATACATTATTCGTAATATGACATAATATCAACACCATCGTTAAAATATTATGAGACTTATCTTTACCACAAAATACAATTCACATACTATAATATTATTGTAGGTAGGTATATAGGAGAATAATTTGTTTTCGTATATATTTTCAGTTTACATAATATAATATATACAAGATAATTATTTTAACAGTATTAGCCGGTGGTAAATCTCATAAATGTTTGCGACTTAGAAGAAAAAGATAATAAACATTGATTATATATTATAATACTATATATCATCACTCGGCCCGACTATATAAATAACGCGTCGCACGTATGGAGACGGTATTATATTGTAATTGTATCAATGAAGATACAGAATATCTTTCAAGTGGTACGTGAAAAGTATCAATATTAATTTAAGTGACACTGGGATATAAAAATACTGAGAACCACTGGTTTGAACTACTCTATCGTTGCTCAGCCAAACAGTTTTGAGTCTTGTCTCTCTACGCAGTTTTCAGTGATTATATCGAATTAAACATTTTCGCAAATCGCAATAGGTGTTCTTATTGATACACGCTCGTTAAGTTTTCTTTAAATCAAGAAGTGTAAGATTGTTTTTGTTCTTATTAAAAAAAAATTAAAAATTATATTTTAATTAATAAACGAATATCTATAGGTATGTACCTACCTGATTATAATATGTTTTAATTTCATCAATTAAGTTCCGCGAGAGCCATATAATTTTAACATTTTAAACTCAAAATACTTACAACAGATTAATAATAAAGTAGCACTAAAAAGGTAAAAAATTATAAGCCTATGAATATCGTGATCACCGTTTAGTGCTATAAACAACAACCAAATAATAATTTAATCTTTCTAAACAACTTATACTTACTTATGCTTGTATATTAGTGGTAATATACAATTATGGGTAATATTCCGACATTGCCCGATAATCTAGGTAATGTTATGATAATTATTGTTTTCAACTTTATCTGAGTTACATAATATTAAACAAAGGAAATCATACAACTAATATTGACGTAGGTATTACCTATTGTAAATATATAAGTATAGATAATATTTAGATATTAATTGAAACAAATTCCATTGTTAAATATGTAGTAATTATACTGACTCAAACAAGAGCACGTTTAATTTTAAATGTAACAAAAATGTAGTTCAGCTAAGTAATTAATAAATATGGTTTTGAATCATCAACGGCACTGTTTTATTGGCTGATGTAAATACAGAAATAAAACTGACCCAAAAATATTTTATTTATTACACCTAATTTCTATTAGATTTCAATTTTCTATTAAATTACGAACATAATACCTACATGATAAAAAATAAAAACTGCAGATAAGCCTAAATGAACACAAAATGTTTGTTATAATATTCGGATGTCCTGTCTCTTAAATCTATATGTCTAAAATAGAATATGTCAGTACTTAAATACTTTAAATCGTTAAGAAAAATAATTAACGTTCAGTATTTAAATGGTGGTCAGAGGTAAAAAATGCTTAAGTATGTAATGATATTAAAAAAAATGTGATAAAAATAGATGCGTAAGTTTAAATCCACTGACGTATTACCATGTTATAATAACTAATAAGTAATACCTAATACGTTGGTTTTATAGAGCATAGTTCAGTCAATAATAATAATTATGTTATTAGATTTTATTTTCACGAATAATTAAAATTTTTTTTTTCATATATAAAATATTCATAATAAGAAAATTAGTACTGGTAATTAAAATTAAGTATCTACAACATAAAGTTCAAAAATTTCAATTTTAGGTATATATTTATATATTATTTTTAATGTCGAGATTACCCAGGACATATTAACATTCGTCGTTACACGTATACATATATTAAATAGATTAAATTCAATAAAAAATAATTAAGAGTTCTTAGAAGTGTGATATTTGGATTTTTGGGTCTAGGCCAAAATACCCAAATTAATGATGACGAAGTAATAATCGCAAGGTAAACAAAACAAAATTCAAAGCAAAAGAAATATATTAATATTATAATATCAAAATAAGTATAATGTATTATGACTAGAGTTATAATTATTAATTTTAATATTTTAACTATAATAAGAACTACAGTTTCTACGTTAAATACATCTTCATAAATTTAATCTAAATAAAAAAATAGTACAAAATAATAAAGTTTTAAAACAATATAATTTAAGTTGTTTATAACACAAATAAAATAAATCACAAACTACATAAAACCACCACCTGACAATTAAAATAATATGCTCTTTTTTAAATTATTTCGATTTTACTTTTAACTATTTAGTACTTTAGTACTACAAAAAGAATATCTCCACCGAGAAAACTAAAATATTAAATTTTTCATTAAAAAATAAATGTAATATCTTAATGGCTAATCACATAAAAAAATTTGTATTATGTTAATGTTTCTGTTATCGTTATTTATTATTTTCTCTTTAAAATGTATTATACACGAATAAAATTTATTATTTTCTACACCAACATTAATTTCTTAATGTTTGATAAAAATAAATACCTATATATTTTAAATGATAATCATGGTATAATATTTGTTATTTGTTAATAGATATAACGTTATTACGATAAAATATATAAACACTCAAAGTCATTTCAAGGTCCACTCGAATAGTGTTAAATATTTAGGACTTGATTATGTCTTTAAGCATTTATATCGTGATTGATTGATTGCTCAAATTGTTCATAGCTCCTACATGCTCAATGATTATATTATTTTTTTTCAATATCATAATTGAATTTTAAAAAAATAAAATAAAATGCATCATTATAATAAAAATATAATTTTATTACTAAAACATGTAGGTACATGTTCGCGCGTGAATATTAAACACAAACAATCAGTAGATCAACTACAAATATCTTACATTCAGATGATTCAATATAGTATATTGTAATATAGAACAACAGTAATTTTCAAAATGAAAATACTTAAGCATGGTAACTTCTAACTATATATCTAACACATTCAAGCTACGTCACACGTCACTCGATCACATTATATACAGAGACTTAACGACTCAAAATTCAATTAAATATTCAAACCACGTGGTACATATGGTTACAATGAAAAATATATTTATACGAATATAATAAATTTAAAAATTAAATTACTTATTATAATAATATTATTTATATTTTTCAAAGTTTAATTAAAAAGGATAATTAACAGCGGTATGTTTACGAACTATAATAATATTGGTATCATTATTTTAATGCGGCCGCGTTGAGTCAAAATATGATATAATTGCCTAAATGTTTATTGTATAGTTATAAATAATCGACAAATCAACTGAAAAAAAAACACGTAAATAAGAATTTAATATTCTGCTGCAAAAGCAGGGGATTATTACGGTGTTTATTAATTAATAGAGGGATGGGGCATAATTTCTCTTGAAAAATAACACAACCTCACACTTACCTCGTGCCTTGGGGATTACTACATTGCAAAAGTAGAAATAAAATAACCCCAATATAATAATATACACCACATATTGTGACTTTGTGAGGACATAGTAGGTATAACACAAAAAACAGCTGGTTGGTTATTGCACCATAATATTATACGATAACTTGATGTCCTGCATATCCTGTTTAATAATATAATATATAAAATGTGTATGGCTTTAGGCTAAGAATAGCTGACCATTGTGCTCCTTATGTGTGACAAGGTTGTAGAATAAATTATATCATATTGCTAGGCGAGTTCGTGCTGTAAGTTATATTTTAATATACGAATTTAATTTGTAAAAATATATTATCATATAATAATATATTCTACTGTAACCGCGCATGTTATATATAATGTTATATATTTTATATTCTGCATTCTTCTACCTACCGTTTGAAGTCCCGTGGATCGTGTAAAGTGTACATAAGATTTTTTTACACAGAAAAAAAATGTTTTATAGCTATGGCTGTAATAAAAATTAAGAATATTTAAGTCACCCATTTAATTATACGATCCTGTCGTTAATGCTATATACTATATATGCATATAATGCATAATATTATATCATGCATAAATATAACGGAGCTGAATGGCTGGCCATAGTTTTCTCTCTGCGCCGCGGCTGCAAGCTTGGATAAATAAGAGCCATTATTGGTGAGCGAGTTCAATCAATTGTCAATTTAAATTTTTAAACAATCGTATTAAATTCTACTGTACCGTGTAAGTCATAGGCGTTATTATATTATAATATATTATAATACTACCTATATATGCATGTATACTGTAAAGTTCTAAGAATCGTATACGTAAATCGCCGTACAAAACCTTATTTTTTATACAGAAAAATAATTTCTATAGCTGTAACTGCAATTTATTGACATACATATTGATATGAATAAAAATGTATATTGAATAGGCGTATGTACCTATTATAATAGCATATACGAAGCAGAGCTCGTTCTATAAAAATTGATTTCTATGAGAAAATAAAAATATTTATTTACGACCTACCCTATTATAACGCTATAATAGACAAGTGATTATGTAATACGAAAAACGTTGTTCATAATAATATATTGTATAGATTAGGTACAAAATATCAATATTTATAAAAGCTTAAATAGTACTATTCAGTAGAACTCTCGAACCCGTCAGTTTATTATATCATGTTTCAATACAATTTAGCAGTGTTCCTATGCATAAAGTATTAAGCCGGTAATAAATAATAATATAGAATGATATAAACTTATACAGTTATACACAATACACATACGTGATGTATCAGATAATAATTATATTTTATACTATTTTTAGGTAGATGCATATAATCTATACTTCTATCACATATTATAATTTCATCAAAACATCTATCTTTCAGCTTTAATTTACAAAAAATTACATTCATATATTTGATGAAATACTTTTATGATTTTCAAAATGAATTACTGCAGAAAATAGCATGAACCAAATTTAAGATTAATCTTTGATGATTAATGTATCTATTAATTTTACGGCGTATCATATAAAATAATAACATCCTTTCAATTTTCAATTTTCCCGGCTCATATATTTGATCAACATTATTATTAATTAAGTAAAATTGTACGAAAATTTAGAAAAACTTTAAAATTTAATTATTCGAGATCAACAAATTGACCAAAATATATATATACAACTAAAACAAACAAAACATTGTATAAATCGCATAAAAACAACAAGGTGCAACAAGATCATGATAATTGTTATTTCTACAAGAATATTTAGTGTAACTTGGCAATTCATATTTTCAGTCGACAACTAAGTTTTTAAATCTATAATATAAATTATCAATTTATAAACAATTTTTATCATTTTAACAATGTTACTTGCAACTATTTTTACTACGCTGACAAGATGATTGTCACTGCAAAAAGAACAGTATTTCTAATTAACAATTATTCCTATCATTTTAACGGTCCATTTCTCAAAATTATATAAGATGATTTAATTACTATGATCGTATTAACAATCCATTATATATTGGCTTATCAAAAATCTTATCGACTGAATAGCAACAAGATAATTGCCAAACTAACATAATATGTTTTATTATTATGATCAGGGATGTTTTTTCAGTAATACTACATGAGTACCACAAAAGAGGTACCTTAAAAAATGGTGTCCACTACTCTGCTAATATAAACTAAAATTAAAATTATAACGATAAAAAATATATTTTTTTCAGAAATGTTGTTTTGAAAAGACGTAAAATTATGTAAAATTATTTTTAAAAAAGTTAAAACTTATTCGAAGTAATGAGTAGACCAGGACTTGCATTTGAAAAACAAAATTCGTTTTATATTATTTACAATCTAAACGTTATACAACTTTTGCATTTATCATTATTTAAAATTAAACCGTTATAAATATTTTGCATTTATCGTTTATCGTTAAAAATAATATATTATGTAAGGAATGGTTTGGATACGGAAAATAATATATAATAGATACAAATAAATAGCATAGAATAAATATTTATACGACCCAATATTACAACTTTTAATAGTAAATTGATTTTAAATTATTTCGTTTTCTATTATTTTTATTTAATGATGTATCATACATTTTATTTTGTGATAGTTAATTAGTTTTGTTTACCGTTTTCCATTTTAATTACGTTTACAAATTTCAATCATTTTTTTGTCATATTTAACATTATTATAACGTTTGCAAGCCCTTCTGTCTTCTTTTAATACTATAAATAAATCACGTCGTTTTCTTTTTAAAATACTTGATCAATCAACAATAAAAAAGCTGGTATACGGGCCTTACCTTTAGGAGAACTGCTTGTCTTGTGTCCCGAAAAATTGAGAACTTATTTTTGTTTCACAAATAAATTTTTACTCAGAACAGGTTTTCAAGGTTTCTTATAAATTTGGTTAAATGCAATTGTGATGATATGGGTTTCCACATGCCATCAGTTGAAGAATTCAAAATATAGACTTCAATGTGTCTTACTGTTCAACGTATTATATACAATTCCTACACAATTCCTACACGACAAAAAAAATATATAGATAACGCGAAGGCGCAAAACTATAAAACTACAATCGATTACTCGAAAATCGCAATATTTCCCAACAATCGTGAACAGTGAATACCATCATACCCACACATAAAAATACAAGGGACTACTATTGTTTTATAAATATAAAGAAAGGATGTAGCCTTTATATAGCCTCCCGATATCCATCAACTCACACGTCTGAAGTGATATTCTTCAGTACCCACGTGGCAAACATCATGCGATTGATTCGATCAAAAGTGGACTCTCATTCTAAGTAATAAATAACTGTATTTTTTTTATTTTCTTAATCCATTTCTTGATATATTATATAAATAAAGATAAGCCTTGTATTCTAACTTTCAACGAGGTAGTGAATATCCAGTCAACGATGAAAGGCATAAAGGCTAACGCTCTTACAAACATATGAAGGACGAAAGTAAGTTACAATTATAGAAGAAATATTGTATCAACAGAGGGAGGACATAGAGCAGGGGTGAAATATTTTTCTGACAATACGTATCAAAAATTACCTTTTTTTGAGCATGTTATTAAGTTGTGAAAAATATTTTATACATATATATATTGTTTTTATTCATATTAAGAATAAAATAAAATATAAATAATATAATTTTTTACGTGCCTCCAAATTTTATTTTATGTCTATGGCATACAGACTAACACTTTCACAGTCGTATGAAGATAACTGATAAGTTGTTCCAATATTATAGACGAAATATTGTACTCGTTTCCAAAACTTCTTCAACAAAGTCGAGGATATGGTAATATACAATATCGTAGATAACCACCCATACCAGCTTTCCCCTTATACATATTAATTCAACAACCTCTAATGTACCATAGTTCATAATCCAATAATTTAATTTTTTTACGATATTATAGGATTAAAAAAAAAGTTTATCATAAAGCTCAAATATTTTTATCAGTGAATGAATTTTAAATTTTGAAGACATTAAATTCTCACACATCCTACATTCTCACGTAGGTAGAATCACGTTTTTTCATCAAACTATTTTGGTTGCTTTGTTGTAATTCAAAAATTATTAAGACACGTGTATTATAAAACAGTATTGGCTTGGAAAGAAGAGACGTGCATACACTAAAGTTAGTCGTACAAATTCCATACCGATAACGTGCTAAACTTTGGAAAAAAAAGTTTTTTGATTTTATTTTTTTCTCATGTTAGGTTATGCTGGCGAGACGTCTCTATAAAAACATCGCACATATCAATTTTTGTTTGAAAGGAGTAAAACTTATCATACAATCTCGGATTAATAGTTGCACGCAATGTACAAATTTATGTAAAATGTAACATTTTTGAATGGGTGGTACTGATGAGACATTGTATTGTAAATTAAATTATCATATTTTATTATACACGATCAAATTTTCAAAATATTTAGACTAATTTTTAGCTATTAATTGGTATTTGTCAGGAAATCTTTGAAATAAATAAAAATTAAAATAAAAATATGATATAAATATATATTAATGCATTATTATATTAATTAATGATGTAATAAATGAGATATTTTCGGCAAAAATTAATTCAATCTACCATGTTACTAATAATTAAATAAATTACTCTATTTAATAACTGAAGCAATATAAATAGGTATATAATATAATTATATTTTATATTTAAATATTATACTTAGTAATATAGAGGCTGATTATAATATACCTTCTCAGAATAGTTTTTTGCATACATTAATGATTATCATTAAATTAAATGTACAAGTCCATTATACAGTGACCTATCACCTATACTCGACGCCGCTACTGTATTGCAGTAGAGCGGTACCTATATAATCTAAATGCCCACTTCTTTTTTTTTTTTAATATGAAAAATGTGAGAATAATCAAATGTTTATTTTTCGTTTTCTGTGACCTTTGTGAAACGAAGAGGAAGAGGAATTTACATAATGTACAGAGAAATATGAACAGTGCAGTGGTGTAATTTGGAAATAGTATAATAGGGTGTCATTTCCACCTCTCGTAACATTTTTTTATGTTGTAATTTTGTAAAATGTAAAATACAAATATACAACTTTATTATTGTTATAGTACTTACTAAAATGTGTATTATACGAGTATTCTGTTGAATGGAGGTTAAATTCTACTCTACTCGTAAAAAATCAAACGTTTTGAATAGAAAAATTGTATAATATGTAGGTAGGTAGGTACCTAATAGGTATACGAGTAATATTAATTGTACATTGACTATGAACTAAAATACTTAAAGTAACTAAAAAAACTTTTTTCCTTTTTCATGAATTGTGTGTGACAAATATACATAATGTACCCATATACATAATATACCTAACGACTAGGGCCATATTTTTGTGTGCACCACAAATGTACGAGTATGCACTATAATCTGAGTATGTGAACACTACGGTCCACAAAACAAAAATTAAATAATATTCCAGCCACTAAGAAATATGAAGATTTCCTGAATTTTTGAATTTAAAGTAAAAATATCATTGCTATCTAGTATATTATAATTTCTTTTTATTTATTTGTAAGCATTGTTATCAAGATGGATAATATTTTTTTTTGTAATTATTTTACGTTTTAAATATTTTATAATAAATATGCA
Source organism: Pentalonia nigronervosa (assembly GCA_014851325.1). Taxonomy (NCBI): domain Eukaryota; kingdom Metazoa; phylum Arthropoda; class Insecta; order Hemiptera; family Aphididae; genus Pentalonia; species Pentalonia nigronervosa. Next base: position 22,489 of record JACXSJ010001230.1, on the reverse strand, counting down.
TTGTTATGGTTTTAATTAGGTATTAAAAACTAAAAAGTTAAATTTAATTTTTATTTTTTACGCTATTTAATTTTATTGATTTTGATTAAAAGATAATAGGTGTTTTATTTAATTGCATTGTTAGATTATTATGTATGTATATATATTTTTATGAGACAATAGTAATATTTCGAGAGTAGGTAGCGAAAAAAAATTTTCATTTAAATGAGTTAAGTGTGCAGTCCGAAATCTTTTAAATAATAGGATCAGCCTAATATATACTAATATCATGTAAGAACCGTAAAAATGTCAATGCTGTAGAATCAAAAATGTTAATTAATTATGTTAACCTAAGTTTATTGTTTATATATACACTTTATAGTATAAAATGATACATATTTAACATTTTGATAATGATGAAATTATTACCACAGAATTTCAATAGAGAAAACGTTATATGACTTTTGCGTTTATCGTTAAAAATAATATCTAATGCAGGGAATTGCCCCAATAAGGAATATATGTAACTTATTTTTGGATTAATAAAAATAAATCTGCGAAACCAATACAAGTTATAATTTTTAAGTAAATGGATTTCGTTTTACATTATTCTATACATTACGTTTTGTTTAATGATTTATTATATATTTTGTTAATCGTTTTTTCATGTTTTGTAATATTTAATTGTTGTTGTGAACCGTTTTCCGTTTACAGATTTCAATAATTTTTTGTCATATATAACGTTATTACTTATTATAAATATTGCAAGCCCTGATTTAAATACCACTGTGAAAATAAAATTACAACAATATTCTGATTCACAATAATTGACAATTACCGCAGAGCAAAAAATAAATAATAAACTATAATATTTTGGAGGTTCTCTTACACTTAATAGTAGTCCCTCTTCCGTAAATCCGATATTTTATTCAGTCACTGTCCGTCGTCGACGTTTATTATTTTACATTTTTACCTAACACTCGGCAATCTATTGCCTATGTCAGACTATGCCCACAAAATATTATAGTTTTGACGACGTAGCTATTCGGTGGCTGGCTAGTGGCTGTATATTATTATTATTATTATTATTGAATACAATATTTTCTACAGCGCCTACTACAACAACAGCGTACAGTCGTTGCACCAATTACTGTAGCACACACACGCACTCAAACGTCGTCGGCGTTCGGTTCGCGTCGGGGCGCGACCCGGTCGTCCGACTACCAATGTGTACCACCTGTTGCCGGTACCACCACCCAGCACCGCCCCACATCGAAACCCATCCGTCACGCACAACGCACACTGCACAGTGTACACCACATGTGCACTTTGGAATTTGGTCTCGACCGAACCCGAACGATCGACAGATAACTGTACAATAAACACGACATGAAAAAATTATATCGTGTGGGGGGATATCATCGCACTCGTTGACCGCTATTATCCGAATGCGTACGTAATAAATTGTTATTTGTTACCAACGAAGTCGTGTTTCGCGTGTGCGCCAACAGATTTCCATCACCAAAAAGCCGAGAACGGTTTTACGGTTTTAATTTGATTTTTTTTTTTTCCTTATCGTTCACCTTCTCCGGACGCGTTTCCGCCGCCGCCGCCGCCGCCGCCGCCGTCATTGCACTTTCGGATAACCTTAGTAACTCCGTTCTATCGCACCGGTTTCATTTTCGTCACGTCTGCCGTCCTAGCCGGTCGTTCTAGTCGTCCACCACTGCCTCCGTCGCACGACTAAAACACGTGTATCATACCTAATATTTTTCGTCGCCGAACAGAATACCTCTCCGCAAAATGGCAAACTATCACAAAATGGAAGCGTCGTCCGTGCAGACGCTCAAGGATTTGGCCAACAAGCTAAGGATCGACTCAATCGTAGCGACCAATGCTTCAAAATCCGGGTAATATGCTGATCGCTGTTGTTTTTTTTTTTTTTTATTATTATTTCGTTAATTATACGCGGAACCCATCGCCGATAATGTTTGTTTTGCGATCTTAAAATTATTTATTTAATTTATGTCGTTTTTATATAATATTATATACAGTATATATTTACGAGTCGAGGACCGCGTTTTCCTTTCACTTACCCGCCTCCTCCCGTCACGGTCGCCGACGGGAGGTCGCGCGTGTTCTATGATATTATGTATATAGATGTACCTAGGCCGTACCGACTGTGAAAGTAAAACATTATGTTTATAGCCTTCACTATTCTGGTCTCAACAGCTTTTTTCGTTGTATTACATCACGTGCTTGTTATTGTATAGACGTATAGACTAGGTGTAGATACAGCCCAAAAAAATATTTTGTATTGTTTTCCAAAGCATTTCATGCCCAAAAATATAGTGTCCTTTCTTTCTCTCTCTCTCTCTCTCTCTCTCTCTCTCTCTCTCTCTCTATTGATTTAATGTTTTTCAAACTTTCGAAAAACCACTAGACTTTTATAAAATCACCTTTACTCCAAAACATTAGAAAATTATATATTTTAGTTTTTAGCAAAATCACATACCTAGGCATGTAGCCGGTAGGCATTTATAATTGAAGTTTACTATTAATCATTAATCATTAAAACTTTCCAGCCATGTGAGATAAAATATTTATTGAAGACTCCAGGCTGTTAAACTTTAAAAGTTAACAAGTTTATACAGAAGGGTCTGTTTATTTATTTCTATATACCTCTGTGTTAATAACTCTTAGATATATAATATACCTATTCCTACTAGATTGTTTAAAATGTATCTAATTTTTAAGGTGCTTGTTCACAGGATTTTTTTTATTTTTTATGCTAGCTAGGTAGGTACTTTATAATTTTTGGTACTTACCAAAGAATCTTTATTTGTCACAAGCATGTACCTACTAATTGAAAATACCATCACAGCAAATCAGGGCTTGCATTTGAAAAAAAATGTGTTTTATGTTATTTACAATCTAAACTTTACAAATTTTGCGTCTATTGTTATTCTTAATTCAAACATTATATAACTTTTGCATTAATTGTTTTATCGTTAAAAATAATATCTTATGCAAGAAACGACCCTGATACGGGATATAACAAATTCTTGGATTGATTGCTAAAATAAAATTAAGTCTCATGGAATAAATTTTTCTACCAAACCAATATAACTTTTAAGTAGGTAAATGGATTTTAAATTATTTCATTTTGTATTATTTTTTGTTTAATAATATTCCATACATTTTGTTTTGCGTTATATTTTGATTTGTAATACTAAATTATTTTTGTTTACTGTTTAACGTTTTAATTACATTTACAAATTTCCATCGTTTTTTTGTCATATATAATGTTTGAAAGCCCTGCGACAAATGGTCAAGGTCTTAAAATAGTTTGGGAAAATGTGTAGATAACTTTATTAAACATAAATAGCATAAGACACTGATAATTCTACTATATATAACATATATTTCAGTACCATACTTTAGTACATTAATTATACCTACCTAAAATATAATTCCGGGTATAATACCTATATAACATAATTTTATTAAACATAACATATTTTGTTCTTTCTTGAATACAGCTACAGAATAACTTAATTAAAAGTGTAACTGTGTAAGTAGGGTAGTACCTCTCTACTACATATTTTAAACTTTTAAATTTTATTGGAGTAATAAATATTGTTTATGATGTAGGCTATAATATAGAGTTGAAATTAAAATACAAAAAATAAAAAATGTTAAGAATTTATCTGAAAATCTGAATTTTGTTTCAACTTTTAGACGCTTTCAAATTATTGAAGCTCAAGTGTATTTACATAATTTATAATAATCAACACAATATTATGATTTACTAGCTATAAATAAATTACATTGTTAATGTTTTTTTTTAATTTTTACAGCCATCCTACATCATGTGCTTCAATGGCAGAAATCATGTCTGTATTATTTTTTCATACAATGCGTTACAAAGTGTCATCTCCAAAAGATGCCGCTAATGACAGATTTATATTGTCTAAAGGACATGCTGCTCCTATTTTATATGCAGGTAATAATATTTATCAAATAACCATAAATATCATTAAAAAAACATGATTTAATAATATAATATTATTACAAATTTTTTTAGCTTGGGCTGAAGCTGGTTTGTTTCCAGTTTCTGATTTAACCAACTTAAGGAAAATCGATAGTGATTTAGAAGGACACCCTACACCACGCTTGAATTTCATTGATGTTGGTACTGGCTCTCTTGGACAAGGTCTTTCAGTTGCCTGTGGAATGGCCTATGTAGGAAAATACTTTGACAAATCGTCATACCGGTAATATTTTTATGATCCTAAATTATATAGATATTTTTATTCAATCGTTTTGAAAAGTAAACCTGCCAATTATTGTTTTCTTATTTTTTCTTATGTCTTATAGCAAGGATCACCAAAAACCTTCAGAGGTATTATAACTGGCCCACTAACCAGACATTTTTTTATATTGCCTTTATTTTCTTTATACGTGTACATTATATTTTATGGCCCCTGAAAACTTGTAGAATTCCTAATATATACCTACAAAAATATTTATTGGTAACCCCTGTTTTATTTAAGAAATATGTCATATAAACATTTTACTACGAAGAATAAAACACAAAAAATAAGTTTTTCTTGTTTGAAATAATATTGAATTCTAAGAAAAATCATATAGGTTTAATGTTTCTACTCACATAAGTTATAAGGAATTAAATAAATATGCATGACATCATTGCTTATTTTATACAGTAGAATCTCAATAGTCCAGCAGATATAACAACAGAGAACTTTGGAACTAACAAAAACACAGATTAATGGAGTCTTACATAAAAACATATTTTTACTAATTTCAAAATCTAAATATACTTTATAAAAACATATGAATATTATATACAAACATACTAATTTATTATTGTGTTAAATTAATTGTTTTGTGGGTTAGGTCTGAAAAAATTATCAATTTTTTTTTTTTGTCTGAAAAGATGTTTTGAAAGGATTTATAGTTGTTTTAATGTCAACTGAATAAAAATAACATTTCTAACCGGTTCTTTCGGTCTAATAAGTTAGTTTTATTGTTAATAATAATTGTATGGTTATTTTAATTAAAAAATATAACCGGATTATTGAACAACTGGATTAGCGAGAGTACTGTACATGTTAAAGTTATTTACTTCACACAATTTACAACTTACTTTTAAAGTATTTTTTCGAATTTTTTTTTTTTTTGTACCTATGTGAGTTGGTGTTTTGAACTGAAGACGTTAGTGCAAAAAATAAATTATTGTCTGAATGTATTACTATGAAAAATAGTTCATTCAATAAAGGGTTATAATTAAAATTTACAATTTATACCTGTATTTATTTATAGGTAAACTTTAAAAACTTAAATAATTCATTTTCAACAGGACTTTTTGTTTGTTGGGTGATGGTGAGAGTGCAGAAGGTTCAGTATGGGAAGCTTTGAACTTTGCGTCGGTTTACAACTTAGATAACTTAGTGGTAATATTCGATATCAATCGCCTGGGTCAATCAGGACCAACACCTTTACAGCATGACATGGAAGTCTATAGACAAAGACTAACGGCTTTTGGTCTTAATGCTATTGTTGTTGACGGACATGACATTGAAGAATTAACCAAAGTAATTTAATTATTTTCATAGTTGTAACTTTTTTTTTTTAATGCTTTTTTCTTTTATGTAGGCTTTCCATGAAGCTTCAATAACAAAAGGAAAACCTACAGCTATTTTGGCAAAAACATACAAAGGCAAAGGTTTTGTGAACATTGAAGATGCTGAAAAATGGCATGGCACTCCATTGAATGATAAAACTATTAAAGTTCTAGAAGTAAATATTTATAAATTTTAATTTTAATGAGCTATAAATTATTTAACATTTTTCCAAATATTTATTTTTTGTTCTTTGACAAAATTAAAAATGATTTATAACAATAAAATATACATTTTATACATTATTATATAAGACATCTCTATTTATAGGAAATCAATGGTCAAATTAGGAACAAAAAAATGCCAGTTAATATTCCAAAGCCCATTGCTGATGTACCTGCCATAAATATTACCAACGTCCATTTATCAACTCCACCAAATTACACACTTGGTGAAAAGATTGCAACACGTTTTGCATATGGTACAGCATTGGCTAAAATTGCTGAAAACAACAACAGAGTCATTGCTTTAGATGCAGACACAAAAAACTCGACATACTCTGACAAAATCAAAGTGGTATGTTTTTGAAAACATACAATTTGATGATTTTCTTTCATGTTTTTGAAGTGTAGACATCTATATGTGCTCCCCTTTGAAATTAGAGGCTATAGCTATTCTGTGCAAATGTCAACTGCCGTCACAAAAATATGTTACTTAAGTTCTGCTAGTTTATAAAAAATTAAATTAATGTATAGAGCCTTCAAAATTACTATGTAATGACATACAGTAGTTCCGTGTACAGTATAGAAAACATATTTTGCTAACATAATTAGTAATCTAATATATCATAAACCTCATGATCCAGCGTTTGGTTTGTTTAGTTTCAATAACCAAAATTATAGTTGAGTTTATTAACTATATAATTTGTGTACTATCACAGATTTAAAATGTCTTCACACTGCACCGTGAACTGTGATTTCTGGGAAATAAATTCTGCGCTGTGATTCGCTGAATTTAGCTTTTAGGGAAGTGGTATACTACAATATTATCATAGTATATTTTTGATACCAGAAAGTAGAATCCAATCTTACTCATAGTATATGCTATATCGATTTCCAATTACTATTTAATTAAATCGATACAAATACTTGAATTTATTCATCACTTTGAAAATTATTTTATATACCATTTATCCCATGTCATCTGAAATGCATTTAGATGTTAACATTAGAGATGTTCCAGGTACCTGGCAATTACTTGATGGCTGAGTACTCTATATCATATTTAAGACTTGGCGCTTACCCGGTACCTGTCGTAATTTATTATAATTTCATAACTACCCATTACTTGGTGATAATTTTTTAATTAGTAATTGGTAGTTGATAGTGCCTTGATACCCATTTTATATTTGCATTTCTACTTAGTCAATACTTGACACCCAGTTAGTATTAAGAATTTTACTTAGCCAGTACTCGGTACCCAGTTTATAACAAATTATCTACCAGAACATCTAGTTAACACATAAAAAGAAAATCCCCATGAGTACTTTACTGAGTCGCACTTTTTTTGATATATATTTATAGAAATACCCAGAGAGACATATTGAATGTTTTATTGCTGAACAAAACATGGTTGGCATTGCCATTGGAACTGCATGCAGAGACCGAACAATTGCATTTGTTTCTACATTCGCTACTTTCTTCACCAGAGCTTTTGATCAAGTATGTATATACTTTTTTACATTAAAAAATAATGAACTGATTAATAAAATATTGATTTGATTAACTATAGATTCGTATGGGTGCCATTTCTCAGACTAATGTTAACTTTGTTGGTTCACATTGTGGAATTAGTATTGGTGAAGATGGCCCAAGTCAAATGGGTCTTGAAGATATCGCGTTGTTCAGAAGTGTTCCAGGTAAACTAATAAATATTCTTATATAATATACTGCAAATAGAGTTGAATTTTCTATTTTAAGAATGTGCAATTGAAATTTACAATGCACTGTATATGTAGAGTTCTATGCTCAGAGCATGCTCAACCAATTTTGGCATAAAAAGGGAATTGAAATTATTTTTCATTAATAGAATTTATGTTTAAATATTAAACTTTTAGTATTTAAATGAAGACTATGCGTAAATATTGAGATAAACAATGAAATCATAAAATATTAAATTATAAAATGTGATCTTTAAATATTATCTTTGTTATGGTTATATATATAGATTAAAGATAGCTTACAAATAACATGCATAGTGTTACATATTCATTAACCTGACACCTGTTGTTGTTGCTGTTGCTACTGTTAATCCCCTCAGTCCTCCGGGTGAGAAGATCCCAGCCGATTTGGTGAACTACTCCATGGTTGGAAATATCATATTTTATATATCTTTATAAATGTTGCAAATAATATGTCAATGTTCATAGTTGCAAAGGCGATCAACGACTATCTTATCGCAGTGGTAGCATTTGGTGTTTGTGATATAAATGTGAGACGATGTTATAAAAACAAATAAGAGGTGGCTTAGTTGCTGCATGTGTAGACAAGTGTGTATGGATTCATTCTATCTTTTCAGACTCTGGACACCATCATACATTATGACCCATACACACTAATTGCACTATATATATTTATTTATCTCGCAGAATAATTTAGTCGCATTACACACATACATTTTATGAAATACCATGTTCAACAACAAACTCAATTGTGTCTAATTTTATATTAATCTATTGATGGTTTTATTAAATTTACTATGTTTATTTTTTATTTTATATTATTATCTTTGTTAGTAGAAAACATAAAAAATAACTCTTACTTACAATAATTTTTCACTAATAATAAAAAGTTCTATAACATAAAGTAAGCTCTTCTAAGGCATTTAAATGATTTATTTAAAAAAAAAGTGTATTCAACAATGTAATTGTTTTTTATATCAGGTACTACCGTGTTTTACCCGGCTGATGCCGTGAGCTGTGAACGTTCCATTGAATTAGCAGCAAATACAAAAGGCATTTGTTTCATCCGAACATCCAGACCAGCCACAGCTATTATTTACAAAAATGATGAAGTGTTTGAAGTAATTATAATTATTAATAAATTTATTTATTTAATCTTTTGAATGAATTCTTAGTAGGTGCACTACATTTAATATAAGATACATTTATTATAATTATAAAATTATTAATTATAGATTGGAAAAGCTAAAATTGTCAAGAGTTCCCCTTCAGACAAAGTATTAGTAATTGGTGCTGGTGTAACACTCTATGAGGCATTAAGCGCTGCTGAAGATTTGGAAAAATCTGGCATTAGCATCCGTGTTCTTGATCCATTTACTATTAAACCACTTGACGCTACTACAATCATAAATAATGCTAAAGAATGTGGTGGACGAATTGTCACTGTGGAAGATCATTACCCAGAAGGTATCATAGATAATATATTATTGATAGGACATAGTCCTTAACAAGCATTCCTAAATTGTTTGTCTAACTCAAAAAGTATTTTTGTACTCCCCAAAATTAATAACAATAAAATAATGGAAGAAAAATAATTTTTTGCTGAATAGGATGGAAGATTTGCATTTTTTATTGCTGTCTCTCGTTCTTATTTGGAAAAACTGCCTGCTATATTATCGATATACTCATGGCTGACCTATCCATTATATTATATTATATTATCTATGAATTGAATTTAAAGATATTTGGCTTACTGATTACTTTAACAACTAAAATGTATGTAATTGTATTATCACTATAATAATTATTTTGTGTGTGCCATCTAGGTGGTTTGGGTGAAGCGGTTTTGTCTGCTGTTGCTGAAGAAAAAGACATTGTTGTCAGGAAACTCGCAGTTACTGACATTCCTCGTTCTGGCCCATCTAATGTGTTATTGGACCTGTTTGGCATTAGTGCTAAAAATGTTGTTGCAGCAGTCAAGAAATTTGTTAACTGATTTTATAAATGTGCAAAATTAATTTAGTTTTGGCCAATAGGGTACTGTTTTTTAGTAAGATTCAAAATTTTTTTCTACAAGATGGAGTTTCTATAAATAATTATATTTTTTAAGATGGACCATGCACATATTTTATAAATCATTTGTTTAAAAAAAAAAAGAAAAATTAAAAATTGAATTATTTATAATATTTTTTCGTGTTTATAAATATTAGTTAATCATTAGTATGTGATGTTAATTATGATGGAATAGCTAAAATACCAAGTATAATTTAGTTTTATTTGATGACTAGGGCGTGGATTTATGTAAATAAATAATTTTATTGAATGCAAATTTCTTATTTTAATTAAAAATAAGCACGTTTCATAACACCCTGAATGAAATGAGACTTATTTTACATATTTTTATATATTTTTAAATATTTTACCAATACGCACATATTTTGTAAATATTTCGTATTTTCATACCTATACAATTATTATTTTTATTAAAATTATTATATTGAAAATTGAAAATTCTGAATTATTATTATTATTATTATTATTCTAAATAAAAATACGTCAATGGATATTGAATAAACATCTGATATACCCCATTCAACATTGAACGCTTCTTCAGCCTCTACAAGTCAATTTTGAGATCTAACCGCTATACATTTAAATTTGAAAATCTCTAAATATACGTTGTATCCAATTGTATTCAAGAAGACAACATTATGAAAATGATTACATGAATAATTACAATTTCAAAAAAATTGTGCAATAAACCTATTATATGGCTAAATCTACAATTGGTACTTTTTTTTATATGACCATTGATTAATAATTAAAAATTAATGTAAAATACCGATTTTTTTGTTAAGTATCTAAAGTTTTTTAATATATATTTTGGCAGAAATAAAAACATAAATATTTACATATTTTGACTTTTATTACATAAAAATCCGCGCCCTATTGATGACATTTAATGTTTATGTGCTAGAAACACCATACATTTTTGCAGATAGATTTTACTACTGTAGTTGTAGAATATATTTTTGAACATCACTAATTGATACATGATACTAAAAAACATAAATATTAGAGTTTATTTGGTAATGTAAGATATGTTTATCAAAAATACCTACTGAAAATTGTCATGTATGACTAATTATTATCGAATAGTTGTAGTAGTCAATGTTTCGACTTTTAACAGCATCGCCAAAGTATTGAACTCTTTTTAAAAAAAAAGGCATTATTGTGTTGTGCTCTCAAACAAAGTATTTTAATATTCAACATTTTCATTAGAAATGCTTTTATTTGAAAATTTATTTGAAACTAAGTCCCAACTGTAGTCTATATAAATTAGAATAAAACTAATAAATGATCTGGTTTTAATAATTTTTTTTTTTTTTTTTGAAAGAAAACTTCTTAGAGAGCACATTGAACTTAAATTTTCTAAACCATATAGTACAATTTTGAATATAAGTAATTTTTACAAGCTTATGTTTTTTTAATTATTTTTGTTGTATGCTACAAAATTAAAAATCGAAGTCCAATGCGCCCTGTAGAAAATTGTCTTCTTTCTAACAAAAAAAAAAAAGAATCGAATCAAACCACCCTATGCGGCATGAGAGTTTTTAGTGCATGGATCGCATAGACTGCCCAGTACCCGTTTACAACCACATATACTAATCATCATTGACGACTAATACAAATGCCATGGGCGGCTACAACTTAATCGCATATTGCCTAAATACTGCCCCTTAATAAAAACACATGAGTAGGCCCTATAGATAAAATTGATATCATATTGTTTTATTTACTGAGCTTTAATTTAGTATAAACTTTAAGAACATCACAACATTAATTTCTTTTTTTTTTAATTTTAAATTTATTGGTGTTTTATTATAGTTAAAATAATGAATGGTAAAAATCCAAAATTAATAAAATGATTATTCAACAAGATAATGAGAATTGATGAATAGTCGCATGACGTCATAGAGCCAACGAGTGATCAACCGTCCATGTTTTACATGTAAAAGTAGTTTGATTTACACAATGATTTTAATAACTTATGATAGTACTTCAGAATTTTTTTTCATAATCATAAGTATATTTATTATTAATTTTATTATAAGTCATATTGCTATAATAGTCTTATCTACTATGAAAAAACTAGAAAGTATATCATAGCTCTCATATAAAGGTAATATTCCGTTTTATTTTTATATCATTTATGGTAATCGCGGTGGAATATTTTAATTAGGTACCAGTACAGTTCACAATAATATCACACTACTCATGTGCGTAGTCACTTTGTGCTGCCTATATTAAACCCCTTAAAAACGGATTATTTTACAATCTCTTATACGTCTTGACATAACACTTACAATAGTAAATAATATTCTATTCCCATATTTGGTGTTCTTCGTCCATCTGTATTATATGGATACGGCAATGGAATTTTCTTGACAAAATAATATAAATATATAATTTTGTAATTATAAGAAGTTGTCAGAAAAAATTTAAAAAAAAAAATAATAAACAACAAATATGATTGATTACGATTAAATTGCATTTATTATTTAAAAGTAGATATATTATATAGGTACTAAAAACATTCTGCACGCCGTCGCCAAGTGAGTCCGTTTTATAATTAATAGTTAATAAAATAAAAACTTTTAACTCGCCATTTAGACACAGACACACACAAACACACTCAAAACTGTTTAGCACATTCGCAAACTCATGAAACAGAAAAACTAAAAAATTATTTTAACTATAAACGCACTTAAATTAATACTTATATATTTATATCAATATTCAGTAATCAGCATTGTTGTTTCAACTTATCGTTACTTAAGTTTGGACTTTGGTGTAATTAATTCAGACGCGTAGGTTGTGGGTAAGTATTGTTATTTTTATTATTATTTATTAGATATTTGTTTTAATAATAAAACATTAAACAAGGCGTTTTTATTTTTGTTGTTGAACTCATGACTACGCGCGTCGTGACCAGCTGAGCGACCATTGCATCACACTACCATAGATATTTTTTTAATTATTATTCTGTGTAGATAATTATTATTTTTATGATATTGATTTGTTCGCTGGAGAATGTTTCTGAAGTGAATAATTTTTAAATGCATAATTATTGTACGTAGTGTCTACGAATGTGTTAGTAATACATAATATTTTCTATACTATAATATTATTATTTCTACTTAGTGTCTCGCCATGTTTGCCCATCTTCTTTCGAATAACGTTTTTTTTTTTTGGTATTATGGGTTTTGAAATTGTATTGCCGTATTTGAGAACTACCTATATAGGTTTTCAATAGAAATCATTAAAATGTATGCATTTACATATTATTTGGAATATCTATAGGTATTTAGACATAAATGTGTTTTATGATATTTATTGATACGAAGGTTTAGCTTGTTGAGTTGACTATACGGAACGAGTCACAGGGACCAGTACCGTTTGAGTTGGTTAGTATAATACATGTAACTGCAGCATGATATTATTATGGTGTAGGATGCAGCAGTGGCTACAAAACCTACGATGTTAGAGATGTGGTTTCCACGTCATTAAGGACTAGACATCACAGAATGTAACGTGTATTAACTGATCACCTAACCTGAAATACAAGAGTAATGCTATGTCTTTAAAAAATTATGAACACAATACTATAGGTAGTTGGTTTAGAGTACCTACAGCACTTTTTTTTACTTAAATAGGCGTGCATACAAATTTTATTGGTTTATTTTTGTGCTAATGTAAAGATGGAACGAAAAAGTAAATATTTTTTTTACAATAGTCATTAATTGATGATTTTTCAATTTTAAGTGTATATATTTATTGGTTTTGAGAGTTCATTTTCGAGCCCCGACTACAGGTAATTACCTATAATTTATTAATTATTATCTGCTATATTTAACTATCTATTTAATTATCTATTTAATATTTTCTTATTTTTATTTTCAATTTTATATTCTAAAATACTAGGATTTTTTTGAAAACAGAATTGTATACAATTAATTAGTAAAGTATAACAATGATTGTAATAGTTAAATCGTCATAAAATTAATTTAAAAATAAAATTATTATAAAAGGTAAAAATTTTACCTTTTATCTTTTAGTGAATAAAATAATTTAATTATTTTATTCACTTTTACTTAAACTGTTTTTTTAAGTAATTTTTGTTAGCAAATACATCACATTAAAGAAAATTAAATTTTATGGTAACTCAATAAAAGAATATATGCATAAATTGTTTAAACTGTTTAGTTTTTAATTTATTTATGAAATAGATATACTACAAATAATATTAATGAGGTGGTTAAAGTAAACTCAAATAATGATTGTTACTAATTAAATTGAATATATAAAATAAAAAATTGAAAAAATAATATTTTATCGACAAGTTTAAATGTAATACGATGGATAGGAAAACAAAATTAATTTCTTATGCAATCATATAAATTTAACTTCAAATACATTTGCAACTCTATCAATACTAACGAAAAGCATATGAATAAATTTTGAACAATATATCTATACCATCTGTGTATACTTCACTAAAAGTGTAAAGCAAAAACTACTATTTTAAATTAAAAGCTTTCTCACTTGACTGACTCTACCATGAAAGATTTTCTAAAGGCATTTTTCTAATAGGCGGTATAACAAAAGTGAAATAAAATAAAATATTGTTCTTATGTCTACAAAAATTGCATTTAAAATTAAAAGGTTGATAGTAATACTAATAACATTTTTTTTTTCTATTACTAGGTACTTATTTCCCTTCTCACCAATCTCATTATCAACACTACTTTGAGTAATAGGGAAATTCTCTACAATGAAGATCTGTACTATAATAACTTTGGCTGTCAGGGCCATGAAAAATTTATGAAAACCAGTAGAAAATCAAAACATTTACTTAATTTTTTTTAAGGTGTGTCTAATGGGTATAAACGTTTCTGGCACAGGATATAGCCGACGATTCTTCTTGAATTCGGATATGCATATACCACTTATCCAAGTTTTTCCTATAAAAATTTAATATAAATATAATATAACAAACAGAAATCACACACCTTAAATTATTGTTTGTTAAAAACTGTTTTTCACGGGCAGAAACCACTATAATCCTAGCTGAGAAACCAAATGTTCTTCATAAAAAAAGTATAACTTTAACTGCAGAATATTGTTTGAATTGTTTGGATCTGCCCGATATGAAAAAAAGTGAGTAAACTATGCTGAACAAGATAAGCGTGGGTCACTGTAATAGATGTGTTGAATTTGAATTAAATTATATAAACCATTGTATAAGTAAAATGATTCTGAGCGAAGACGATTTTTCAGCCTATATTACTAAGTATATTTTATGATTCAAAATTTATGTATCAAAAATTCTGAAAAGAGTTCGTAAAAACCACATTTATTATAAAAAAAAAATCCTGAAGAATTCAGAAAAATACTAGTAGGCTGAATTTAAATCAGATCAGTTTACCGGATCATAATCAGCATAAATAATAAACTTTAGAAATTTTTACTTTAATTATTTTATTTTTAATGTTTGAAATTTAAAAATTATACATTTATAGAGCGATCATATAAATGTGTATACAAAAGTGTTTTACTATTTGAAGGTAAGAAATAGTCAACGTCGATCATTTTAGTTATAATATCTATTATTTATCGAATTATTGACTTTCAAAAGTTGTAGTTTTATATTTTTTTAGTTAAATTTTGTCATAAAATATTAACTAAAATACATAATTTAAATCAAAATAAAGATCAGAGAAAGTATATAATAGAATAATAGATTTTTAGAGTTTAGACACCCAAACAATTTACTGGTAAGATATACATTACATCATCTATTGATGGCCACAATTCGGTTGGAAGCCGTAATATTGTCTACAATTATAACTATAGTATTAAACATACAATAAAAGAAACAAAGAGACATTTAGAAATTAAAAAATGAAAATAAACCATTGTGCTAGAAATGAAATTGGTAAAATATAAACAATAACATTAATCAATAATACTTTGCGTTACCTATTAAAGAATACATATTAGTTTATTACTAAATTATTATTTGACAAAAACTATTATTAACCATTTATCCATTTCAACTTCTCTTGAATAGGCCATTTCTTGTGGCAATAATGGTCGAAATCCATCTTGATATAAAAATGGCTTCTCCAACTCATAGACGAGGGTTAATGTCATTTAAAATAAAAAAAACCAAATAAAAGTAATGAGTAATACGTTAACGAACAAAATAACTATTATAGTATATTAGTATGATATAAGTTATAAGTAGAAGGTATTTTATTTGTAAATCATAATATTAGTTATTAATTATAATAATATGTGCTTACACAATTGTCTAGATTACCGTATATCAATACTTCCAAAAATAAGTGCGAAAAAAACTTATTACATAAGCATTCGATGTGTTTGACTTCAATACATACAATAATTAATTTTAATTAATTATTCAACAGCTGCAATTTTAGAAATAATGCTGGAATGCATTTTTACTGTGCATAAATTTTAATAATTCATCAAGGGGCCCATATGAATTCTGACAGAATCAAAGAACTGTACCGCGTTGCACAGCGATACGATTGTTTCGCTGCCTTATTTTTCAATTCTCGTATTTTCTGTAAATCAATAATTTATAACCAAGGTATTTAAAACGCACTTTTCCAAATGAAGTAGTTTACATTTTCTTTAATAATTTTAAGATGTTCTGGATCAATCGTGAAATCCAACAATTCTTGAATTGCTCTTCTCGCTAAATGATACATCATTTGATTTAAACCGTGAAATTCATCTAAAAACTGATTATTTGAAAATTATTAAATAAATATATTTTAATCACTCCATAATATAACATTAAATCCGAACATTTTCGTTTTCAGTTTTGAATAAAGCATAACTCTACTTGCATCGCCTGCGCGACTTTTATAATATTCATTGTACATTCTCACAAAAATTCAGAACATTACAATTTAATGGATCATTTGCAAAAACAGGACTAAGTACATAAAAATTCAATAATTAATCAAAAAGTTAAAATAATTTTTAAAAAATAATAGATAAACATCATAATTCAAATAAATATACTAAATGAACAACAATAAATAAAAGAATAATAAATATAATATAATTGTATGGAAAACAAATGTACTCAATTTTTTTTGTCAAGGAAAACATTTCAAATTTTGTATTTATGTGATTAACAAGTATCTAAAATTACATAATTTATAGAAACTATTTGTTTATTTCTTGTAAAATTTGAATTATTTAAAGAAAAAAAGGTTTTAATAAAATTTTTGACATTTCTATTAATACAATTTTATACATTATTAAATAGACTAGGTACTAAAAATAAGGGCGTAATGCGTTAGGGCGAATTTTTAAAAAATGCAATGTGTTTGGGCAATTTAACATAATGCGTTTGGGCGAGTGTTTTTAAAACATTGTAATGTGTTTGGACGATAGTAGAATTCACTAAAACACTCTGAGTACATTTTCTGTTAGTACACCGAAAACGAAAAGATCCGTTTTTCAAGTGGTAAGATTCACTAAA
>JACXSJ010001229.1:0-106901 GCA_014851325.1 Pentalonia nigronervosa | reverse complement strand
CAGTATGGCACGTACAATATACGTATATACGGTTGAACGTAGTGTGGACCACATGAAAGTGGCGTACGAGGGAAAAAAAAGTACCGGCGAGAAATGCGTGTTGGCGTGTGAGGGTGGCGGCAAGGGTGGGTCCGCTATATATATATATATATATAACATTATATAGAAACTTTTCAGCGAGCGTCGCCTCTAATGGATTCGCGTCAAAACGAGGAGAACGCCTCTCATCCCGCGGGCTGTGTGCAGTGGCCAGAGCGCAGGTCGTTACACAGACGCGATATTGTACATATTGTATATAATATACGCATCGTAATTCGTATCACAATATCATATATACGCGGCAAAGGGATCATCCGGATACCGGGGAGGGAACGGGGTGGGGGTGTAATCGAATAATATATAATAACGTTGTTATTATATTATTATATTATAAACATTATATATATATAGGTACATCTCGTTGCGAATACTGTATAATAAATATATATAATGTATTAATGTACCAGTCACGCACGTTCTATCGTTGCCGCACGTCATGTGCAATTGTGTCCGCGTCGAATTTCCTCATGAATTTTTCATATTTATTATTACATAGGTGTCCGCGCACCGCACTTTTTATATAAGTACCTACTCCGACACAAGCGGTTGTGCAGTCGGCGGCGTAGCGGCGACGAGGGAAATATAACCACCCCAAACACGTTTTTCAATTACGAAATCCGACGCCTCTCCGGCACGCGGAAAATTAAACCAGCGACCTAAAATTGTAAAAATCGACGTGGATGTTATACGGGGTGTCCGGCGGACTGCTGTTGCCCGGTTACCTGCTTGGCTTCAACCGCACGTAATTAATCGATAACAATATTTATATGGTGACTGTTCTGCGATTTGAACGATGCTTTGAAACGAAAACTTCTATCAGCTTTTAAGGGCTATAGAATGTATATGACTTGATCCGCGGGTGCGGTTGGCATTCGGAGTTGAGCAGAAACTATATAAACCCGCTCAAGTCATCAAGAACGTCAACGGATCGATATTGCGCGGTATGATAACATAATAAAATGTAAAATAATGATGAGATACGTGCGGAGAACTCTGCGAGAACGATCGAACCATGTCGGATTCAGTACATTTTTTTTGTACAGTATTTTGCACCTAATAGAGAGCTATATATATGTGTGTATGTATACAGCAGCTGCGTTTCACAAATTTCGTTTTACACAGGTATCTACAACACTACACCGCTACAACACGATTAATATAACACTAGAACAACGCTGTTAAAATGAATTACACGTGTACACCGCTTCGTATGTGGACTGCACGCTGCACACAACCGGAGAATTTACACGGGCTCGAGTCGTCATCGTCGTCGTGTGAATTTTTTTTTTACGGGAACCACATTATACGCGATTGTTTGTTTGAAGTGCAATGAATAAAAGTGAATTAAAGCGGGCGACGCGCCGAGCCTAACCACTATATATGATTACTATCGATGTGGACCAGGTCCGAGAGTTTGCCGACGAGTTTCCCCATCGCCCATCGATCACGCGGCTCGTCTTTCCTGATAGTATGTGCAGCTGGTTGGCAAATTGCCCGCGGCAGCATTGTAATCGTCTCACATAAATACAATAATACTTACAACGTTAAAATAACATTTAACTGCTGTATAGGCATACCGCGGAGAAAATTAAATTTCACGCGATCTGTATCGACCCGTTCGCGACACTTGACGTGTTGTTATTTAATTACTAAACATAAATATGTTTATAAGTATACTATATAATATGTTATGCCGTTACACGTCTACATTAAAGAATACGGTCGACTTGGTCGCAAATACTATATGTTGTACAGAGAGAGGAATGAGAGAGGAAATTCGTACAAATTAGCACACGCGTATAGATCTGTACACGTGAAATCTTCGATTAATTTTATGTATTTTATGTATGCGTAAGTGCTATATAATATAAATACGACGGTGTGCGCAGCTACCGCCGCCGTCCATTAGTTGTCGGAGTGTGACTTGGGGCGAATGGAATAACATCATAAATTTCCATTGACGACGGCGTTATCACTTTAATAGCTTTCATAGTTATAAAATATATTATTGAGCGATCGATTGTCTGTAGTTGCAATGTTGCTATGATATTTTCATTACCCAGGTATATGATATATAACGAAGGTAACTACATGCTATAGAAACATGACACGATGAGAACTATATGCCATAGCCCATAGGTATCCATGTAATACACACAAATAGACAATTGAATTGTCCGTGTTTATATTGAATTTTCGACCACGACGTTATTATTCAATCATATTTGTAAAATATTTGCAAACTCTGAACAATATTATAATGTACGGATTATTAATAAATTAAATTACGTTCATATTATCGTTATCACAATAATGTATTTTGTTTTATCAATTAATTGAAATTTAACGCGTTAACAGACATCATCATTGTAGTGTAAAATCAATAAAAAAAAAACTTTTATATGATTTTTGCCTACAAACACCAATTTTATTTTTAGTTATCAGTAATTTAAAATTATCACAAAAATAATAAAACGTATTTTCGAATATAAAATACAGTTTAATAACAAATTAGGTACTCAGTATTATGTTCTATATGAGGCAAATTTAATCTTCTTTCATGCAGTTTATATATAAGATATTATTGAATAAGCATCTATAAAGTATGTCTTCAAGTTACAATAAATTATTAATACACTCAAATGAACAACAATGACTACAAACCTAAACAATTACACTTAATTATAAATTTATAAATCCAAAAAAAAGTTGCATATATTATTTTCTTCTTAATAAACTGTTGAAAAACGGTATTTTTTTAAATAAATAATTTTAAACATTGCATTAATATAAAACTTAAATTCATGAAATAGTATTGTGAATATCCGAAAAAACAAAAAATGATTCAAATATAAAATATAAATTTGCATACTTTGTAATATTTTAAAATAATAATTAAATGAGTCTATAAGAATATTAAAATGTAATTAAATAGTTAAAGGACTTTTAGAAATGTACTTATAGTTCTGAAATGTTGGCATAAATCTTTTTAATATTAAATGACATACAACAATTGCGTAAGCCAACCCTAATAATAACTAGGGTACAACAAAAATAAATGGGTCAATGTTAAAATTGCATTGTTATTGTATCTCAGAAAATCTATTTGTTTTTATTTTTATTTATGTTTGCTTTGGTTACTGTAATAATGGCTGGCAATAAATTATTATTGTATAGTTAGTTTTTTTATTTAGTCAATAAAAACAAAGAGGAAATATTTTATTTTTGAACAGCCTCTTCAAAATTAATATCATATCAGATTGTTACCCTATAATTTTATCATCGATACTAATATTGAAGCTTGAAAACGTGTCTGTAAGCATTATAAATATGATAGGCTAATAATATGTCTTGTGACAGGTCAAATAATTATTAAAATAAATATCAACATTTGAAACAATATTCGGGAAAAAACTATTAATTTCTATACCTTAATAATACTATAGGGTGTTCCAAAATAACTCATCCAATAAAAAAAATATTTATTGTAAAATTTGAGTAATTATAAGTATTAGGATCAGTTTTAAATGTAAGAGATCGAATTGAGTTTTTGTTACAATATTGATAAATGTTAATGATACCCCATTACTTGCACTGCACACATCTTTATAATTTTAATACTAATATTTATTTATATACAAATTTTTTTTTTATCCAGGCACTTTACCTTTAATCACCCTGTTTTCCAAACCTTATAGACTGTGATATTTTTCTATGGGTGTATATAAAAGACTATTTATACACTTCCTCTTCGGAGGGATTTTGATGAGAGGAAAAGTCGCATTACAAATGTCATCAACTTGATTACGGTCTAAATGTTTCAACGGTTTAATATGGTTTTACTTTGATTATTACTAAGATATGTAAGTAATGTGGGTTACATCAAACATTTTTTAAAAACGTAACAGTAACTTAATGCAATTTATAACCTATCTTTAAAACTTATCATAACTTTTAATTACTCAAATTGTACAATATATTTGACTGTTGGAAATCAGATGAATAATTTTGGAATATCTGTATATTTGTAATTTATTTATAAATTGTCACTTTTTTTTTTTTTTGGAAGAACATTTTTGAATTAAATTATAATAATTATCAGAAATGTAATTTGTTGTTCATCGGCCACACTACATTTACATATCATAAACATCTATTTTAATAATATTTTGCCGCTTCTAGAATAACTTCATGATAAACCATTTAAAATTCTCTATTACTTATTATATGCTAAGAAAATCTTAATCTATGTGTTTAAATTAATGCCTGTTAAGTGATTTGATAATCAAGTTATTCTTAAAGTTAAAAATACAGTCATAATTGTAATAATCAAGAAATATAAGTGGAAAAAAATAAGTAGAGTTATAGATAAACTTTGATAAATAAAAAAATTAATCGACTTGATAATTAAATTTAACAAACTGAAAAAAAAACACAAAATGGAGAAAAAATAATCGAGAATGTAGACAGTGGACTATATTATTACACTTTCAACTACAAAATATGGAGTTTTAAACTTTTGTTATTTTAGGTTGAGCAATAATCAATTACAGACAATCAAATTAAAAATATATTTTTAGTGGAATGAAAAAATAAAACAATTCAAACATAAGCTCAAAATATATACATGTTTTAATACCGTTGATTATAAATTTATTTTCTAAGTATAAATAAAATATTTTGTAAAGTGTTCTCATCATCAAAATAAAACAAAATTGTAATTACTTAAAAGAAATAGAATTAATTTGTAATTTAATTCTAACATTTGTTATGTATAGAAATATTCAAATATTTCTGGTTATTTATAAAAGAAAATATAGGTATCTCATAAGAAGAACCTAACTATCTACAACTATTTTAAGAGATCAGCTTTTTGATATAATATCAACAATAAGCTATTATATTTATAAACAATGGAAACAAACTTGGTTAAGAAAAAACTAATGAGATTGAATATTATTTAAATATATTGTACCAAATGTACAAGAGATACGATAAACACACAAGCTACGCGAGAGCGATAGCTCCATGGTTTCTATTTCCTAGTTCCTATACAATATGATTTATTAATACGCAATGAAAATATATAACCAATAATTAATGTTTTACAGCTTATTCAATTCAAACATAGCATTCATTTAATATATTCGAATTGGCAATTTATGAAAACGGTCTACGCGCATCTAAATAACACGTGATAATAATACCGGTGTGTATGATAAATATTATACGATATTATATATAGGTAGTAGCGATGTACAATATAATAATATTTAATTGTTGTCAATAGTAAATAAAAGTTAAAACAATGTATTGTTTAAAGACAACGATACCACCAGTCTATAGTACGCTATCGTCAAACAATACATTTCATAAAATCAACAATGGTATTGGTAACCAGGGCCAACGAAAACCTGGACGACATATAATGGGCATACATTGTAGGTTTTAGGAATGCGTGGCGAATAGAAATCTAAAACAAATGTATGATTTATTGAAAAAAGGAACTGTCAAGTATACATCTATATATACAAAAATGGAGCCAAAAATGTATCAATTCATGTGTAAAATTCATCAATTGAGAACGACTGGGCCGATTTCGCTCAATTTTTTTTTCCAATTGTTCGTAATTTCCAGGAGATGGTTTTTACGAAAGAAAATTTTGGAAAAACCCAATCTTGAGAGGTGTTAAAACAGGGATTTTGAGATTTACGATGGAAATATTTGTTTATAAATGGTTGCTATACCACCAATCTCTGTTTATTTATAAGGTTACCAATGGTTACATATTTATAACTATAATAATTAGTAAGAATATATTATCATATACATATTTTTGTGAATAAATTTATTGAAAAAAACAAATCTTCGACACGGGCAACCGTCGCAATGTTTTTTATACCTAATTCTGATTTCACTCACTTACGCACTTTATGTGGTCCGCAATCCACCGCAGATGGATTGCCTACCTGATAATTTACTTCTCGCATATTGTCCGTGATCTAATGCAATGGATTGCCTACCTAGGTGGTTTAAATACATATAAATCACTCCAGGTTAATCTTAACTTAATATTTGGCTCAGGCAACGCTGGACGGGACATCTAGTATATGTATATGTATTGTAAAAAACCAAAGTAAAATAAAATGCAAATATTATTAGTATTATATGTGCATGGGTATAAAAAGATATGATTAATCAATTTGTTTTAATGAATACTGTAGCTTATTTATCTCTCAACAAAGTTCATCAAATTTATAAACGAAATATTCCGAAACATAATTATAAATAGTTTATTTAACTGTGCTAACTTTAAGTGCATAATTTTATTATATAATAAAATCTATCCAAACTAACGCTGAAAAATTAATATTACACGAGTGTAACAAAACAAATAACTATATAAAATAAATTAACTTTTAGTTTGATGTTAAACCCAATGCTTAGAAATGTTATGCATTTTTACATTCCTACACTTTTGATAAACTTTAAAATTTTTAAAACTATTTTATCATTCTTTAAATATTTAAAGTGATTATATAACACTACATTTATAATAATATTCAAGTTACGTATAAATTATTTGATTGTAAAATAGTTTCACATCTCAAAATCCGAGGACTTATTGAAAGTAGAAGCAATATTTTATCATACAGAAAGCAGATTTAAAAGTATATCATTTAAATTGTTGTAATATTTAAAATTTAGTTTACTATTTTGTTTTTAGAACATATATTCCTAACACTCAGTTTTATGGTTTATGCAAAAACTCGGAAATAGCTCACTCCCTTTTTTTTTTTTGATAAAAGTATAAAAAATTAATTTGAAAACATGAATACACTAAACACTTTGAAGTAAAAATTTGATATAGAAATAAATAGAAGTGTTGTAGTCTATAAAAAAACTGTTCTTAAATGAGAAAAAAACAATTTTTTAAAAGTGGTTAGACGGGATTTTTGTATTTGACTACTGTTTTGGGGAAATTAACTCTACAGGTTATATAAACACCTTTCCTACCAGTATTATTGATTTTTGTGAACAGTTTGACCTCAAAAATATTACAGTTATATTCTTTAAAGAATTTCATTAAAAATAAAACTTTTATATGCTTAATATATTTGGTATCATGACTACCCAAATATTATAAATAGGTACTAACACGATAGGCTCAATAATTATTTGTCAACATATATTTGTTATTAAAACCCTATAGGTACTATATAGGTTATTTCTTAAAAATAAACACTCAAAAAAATAACGTCTAGCCTAGCAATTTATTGTCAAACACAGTTATATTTGCTTAATCTTGGCACAAATTGTTAAATGCGAAGATTAATTTTGCTACGACTGGATGTATTATACGTGAAAAACAGATAGGTATAACATATAATATAGCTCTTACATTATTTTAATAAAAACATACAAGGTACACAATTCTTTCGATTAAATTTCCATAAATTTCATCGCTGTGCTGTACCAACGCAAACACTCAATAATGTTTGAGATAATAGAAAAGATATTATAGATACACCCTTCGAGTAAGACATAACATATTGTGAAACCAATAGCATTGCTTAGAATCTAAAATGTAATATTTCGAATACGGTTCGTTTGGTTTTCATTTAAATATTTTCATAAAGATAGAAATTACATTTAAATGTATAAGTATAATACTTGAATTTTGAACATTCAAAATTAGTTTTAAAACTCGCTCCTTTTAAATACGTAATTATATTATCTGTGCATTAAAAGTTTTGCAGTTGCGGTAATTTAAACATTAACTTTTGAATTATAAATTATTTTTCAATTAGATAAAAGATAAATTCGATAATAATAGTGTCTATCCAAGAGTTACAATCATATTAGCACCGTCGAGTCAATGGATCAAAACATTAAATTATATATTACATGAATTTAAAATGTTCAAATAAAGTGATGCATACTAATAAATTGTATGATATAGGTACCGTATTAAATATATTCATCGTCTACTCTAAGATTACCACTAAAAAACATTTTAGAGCAACGATATTTGACTAGTGTATTATATCTTTAAAATTATACCAAAGGTAAACCCAGTCTTGGTGCTTCGGTCTAATTATAGAGAATGAAACTTGAATCCCTTTGACTAAATATCCTTTTGACGACGATAAAGAATATACTTTTAGCAATGATGATGACGACGCATGCAAGTCGTTTCTAGTCATCACAATATATATTAAATGTATATAAATATATATCTATTATGACGTTTCGATTGTTTATATATTAAAATGTGTAGCAGGTTAGCCTAAATTATCTAGCATACTAATAGAGCATATCGTACACCAGAATCGTTTTATTCCTTTGGAATGCATTATTATAATCTATAAATAATGAGACTTTCTTAGAATGTATTATATGCAGATAAACCCGATTTACTTATTTACAAAAGTTTACTAGAAATAAACGAACCCACAAGATCTGTTTAAAAAAAAGTTCAATCCTGAGCGATAAATGTTATATAAAAAAATTTATGTTAACTTCCATAATCTAAAGAATATAACAAAATTAAATTTTCTAAAAAAAACTATTGAAAAATAAATTTAAAAGGAATTTATTGAGCAGCTTAATTATCTACCGCAAGATTAGATTGGTAATATATAAAAACTTAAAATATTTGGGTTGTTTTTTTTTTTTAATGTCAACAAATATAATTTATTTACTTACAATTTATGAATATAAAAAATACCTAACCTAATTTATGAATTTCTTATATTTTAAAATTATTACACTATTTTATCAAACTTATTTTTTGTTATAATATACTATCATTAAAATACAAAAAATCATATATATTTTTTAAAAAATTAGTTTAATTATTAATAGTTGCTTACTAATCATAAGTTCTCAATAATAATTGCTATTAATATGTATTTATGATAATTGATTAAATCGAAAGCATTAAGATAAATTTAAATATTTCTGAAGACAACTAATAAAATATATTTGAAATGTTATTAACGAATCGTTTGACATTTAATTAAATATAAATAAAGTAAATTAATACAAATGGAAAATGGTGTAAAATATGTTAGTTTATATATTAACACACAGCTATGTTTTGGCAATTATTTATTGACTAATTACAAAAAACATGAATGAATGATACATTATCATAGCTATGTACAAATTCAGTATTAATACATCAAAAAATAATAATTAGACAAATGAAAAAAAAATTGATAGGTATAAAAATGGTTTTTAGATAATTACAATTCTTCTTAAAACTATTATAATTAAAAACACCATGAAATAATATTATTTTGTAATATTACCAAGTACCAAACTAATAATTTTAAAATTTAAACACAATTAAAAAAAAAAATATATATCAATATTAAAAATAACTACCTAGATAAACCATCACAAATTATTAGGATAAGATAAAAAAAAAACACGAAATCAATAAAATATTACAATTTAAAGATTTTTATTAAATAGATATAAACTACACAATATACCAAGTTTAGATAACTGATGTTAATTTACAAATAATCAACCCCTCAACACTAACAGTAAAACAAAAAAAAAATCTATAAAATATTTTTTTTATGTATGTGTTTTATAATTTTAATGTGTATTAATTATAATAACAACTTTAATTTTTGTAGTTTTATTATTGAAAGGCTATAAAAATATGTTTTATGGAAACAAGAATTATTTTCTTCCAATTTCATAAAAATTACTTTAAGAAAACATCTATATAAAACCAGAATAACGTTTATGAAGTCTAAAATTTTTATTATATTCGGCGAACTTTACAGTTATTAAATTTAACAATAAATGTCTGTATATATTCTAATAGGTAGAGTATTATATGGTTAATAATGTTTATAAGACACACATTATACATAATACTACCAAGTTTATTACTTTGAAGTAGAAACTACTTATATCTATTTCATTAACTTTGTTGTTCATTATACTTAATAAAACTTCAAGTAATAAATTGTAATATTTTTAAATACTCTTTAAAGGTTAATATATTAAAAAAAAAATGTTGACTGTCAAAAAGTCACAGTTAAAATATTTAAATTTTCATAACCGATTGGTCAGACATAAATTTTTCTGTGTGGACTATACTATTTTATGTTAAATAAGATACGAAAAAGCGAATATATAATATACTTGTACATGGGAATGGAATATGTAACATTTTAGATAAAATAACTAAATATCTTATGAAATAATATCATTATATATTATAAATTCATTCTATTATCTCAGACATTTGATTTTTAACAATAAAAAATAAATAATAATAGTCCCCTTCGATATTAAATAGGAATGGAAATCTACTAACTCCGAGATTATCCATGTACCTATACGTCCTATACGTATGAACACCTAGATTGCCTATTCCATGCGCCGTCTAATACAAACATTTATCATAAAAATCATTTTATATCTCAGTAAATCATATCATAATTTGATATTTTATTTTTACAAATCACAAGATTTTATAACATTTTAATAATAATAAAAAAAATACTCTTTTTAATATTTTACATCTATAATATAAATCATACATAATAGGTCGAAAAATTACAAATTATTTTTATATCGACGTACATCAACAGCAATGTTGTAATAACAACAAAAAATTAAATTTTACATCGACAATATCTACATACACTTCAATTAGTGTTTAGTTAGATATAGATCATATTCAATACAAGATTTACACAATAAAACAAACACTAATTATGCATGTATTATGTTCAAATGCAAACTTTATTTTTACCAATTCACTAAAGTTTGGTGACCTCAAACGAATCGTTCTTAATACCCAGTTTACTTTACACTAACTTCGAAGAGTCGTATAAATATTGCGTTATATTTATCTATAAAACAATGTTAAAACTATTTAAAAATTGAACCTAAACCAAAACCTCAATATTTTCAACACATTAAATTACACGCGAATTTATTATTAATCGCGGTCCATTTTCAGAAAAGCGATTAAAATCCCCTGTCTCAAATAAAAAAGTGAGATAATCTAGCTCAAACACACACACACACACACACACCACAAACGTAAAAGTATACACTATATACGTCCCTACCTGTTGTGAATACATGTATTATATTATCGTAAATGTAAGCGAAGTATGACCGTTATAACGTGTATAACATAATACGCCATGTTATATTATTATAATAGTATAGGCATCCTTTGAAACGTTCGTACGTCATCGGATGCGATAGTACAATGGGTGCACATACACTGACATAAGTTCGTGTGTTGAATATTAAGCTTGATTTAATGATGCCCGGTCGTGAAGTTTACGGGGGACTCGTAGTGTGGGGATCATATTCCTAGAAATGTTCAATCATTATTACCAGGTTTAGACTGAGAGTGTGTATTCGTGTGTATGTATGAGGGGGAGGGGTGTGCATAGTTTTCCCAATTAATGTGACTCGATTAACACACAAATACACAATAGAGCCATAATAAGGGGAGCTAAATTTACGCAGACACCGGCCATACATATGCGGACGTCTAAAACGCATAATATAATATATCGAATGTGCAATATAATATTTAGCATTTACGAATATTCACTCAAACGCGGTATTTTCGGTAACTATATCTGGCCTTTGAATTGTGTTATGATATTATGCATGAACGATTTAATACCTATTATATGACGTATACGTACAAGTTATAACTTGTAGAACTATCAATGGTTTTTCGAAATATGCCTTTGAAGCAGAAACTTCTACTGTTAAAGTGTTAACATATATATTATGTTTCTACTATAAATATAACACACTGCTGTTGCTCTTGCCAAAATACAAGGAAGACCGTGGAATTCAAGGGAACCTAAGATCTCCTATATAGAACAGAAACACTATGGAATGTCATCAAACTACAGCCAACCACGATTTATTCAGTTTATGCGTGCACAGTTGTGCTAAGTCATAAGACAGTGAAATTGACGGACATCAATATGAACTTAAGGCTATAAATTATAAAATATAATTGGTTTAAACTTTAAAATACATAAATGTTAAGTCTACAAGGTAAGAGAGATGCGATCTTTATTTTTATCCAGAATATAAATCATATTATGTACTTATTATTTATTTAACTATCGTGTATTATTAAAATTTTACGCTACGGTACTACCTTAATTATAATAAATGATTAATCAAATCCAAATTCTAAATTATACCAAAAAAATGTGATTAGTTTTTTTATACATAAGTTTTATATTTTATAGATAACTCAAAGAAATAAAAAATACTAAACCCAATTCGATTTATGCTTGAAAACTGTTTGTTTTTTTTTTCTTAAAAATTATGTGTAAATTCAGCAAAAAACAAAACCATAGTACAGTTTATACTCATAAAAAATGGAAACGATTTTTAGAAAGTGCAGAAATGATTTGACTATAGGGTCGAAAAATGACCCGAGAAATGTGCCACCAGGGACAATAATGACAATTACCTACAAAGCTATACAATATATCAGTAAAAAAATCAAACTGACCAGATAGTCTTCACAACAAAATATATATAAACAATAGTCGTAACATAAACACATTTCACCATGAATTGTAAATGAATAGATTTTGTTGAAAACTAATGAATATTTTCAACAATTATCTCTACATAGTGTTAATTGTTGCTATTTTCAATTAATAAGTAAATGAATCATCAAAACATTGTTACATATTTTACTATCTAATAATACTTATATGTGAACAAAAATATAATAAAAATCCCAGTATTAAATGAATTATATCAAAATCAAAGCACTTAGTAACTTTGTTCTCTTTCATTATATTAAATTAAGTATTATCTTTAAATAAAAAGTACTAAAACTGTAGACTATAGTACGGTTTAAATGTTGACATGTATATTTTTTACCGTTGGATTATAATAAATAGATATTAGATATTTTTAGTTATTTACTCAAATACACAATAATATTAATTTCATGCCAAAACATTTTATCACAAATTTCCCATAAAACGTATACGACAAGATTTTTTTTGATTAAAATTATGCATTTGTCAGATGATATACGCATTAAAGTTGCTAGCTCATTCGATATTAGGGCAAATTTTGTCCGAAAAAGTTTATGAAAGAAAAAATTACTTAAATCCCGTTGCGAATACCAGCATACCACCAAACACTATAATATAGGGTGATGACAATCTCTTAGAATTTATCTTCATCACGTTCAACCAATTCGAGCTGTCAACGTGATCAACCCCTTAGTCACACCGTTCTCTCAACCGTATACGACCGTTATGTCCGAAAATGCGTAGGAAATGCACAAATTTATTCAGCTGACAGTTTCAGGGGACCACCAACACTATTCAAGGACTCACGACAGTGTATAATAAATAATATGAAATAATGTTATCCATTAATGAGTGCGGGAAACTTCTGTCACGAGCAACACAATGAACTTCCAGAAACCGACGTTTTTGAGAAATGGTCTTCCACCGCACTGGCGCAATGAGGTGATGGCAATAACTCGGATACTATTTAACTATTTACTGTTAATGCGGTTTTGTTGATTAATATAGTAGTCAAACTGAAAGAGTAATCTACAATTAATTATTTCGAGTTGAGACGTCTAATGGATTCTACTTTTGAACATCTATAGCTGAGATATTTTGCAAAAAAATTTCTTTTCTTAAGTACAGAAACTTATACATAATTTTTATAGTAACAATTTTTTATATAGATGTACTTATAACCCAAAATTATAATCAATTTGGAAAGGTTTATATATATTGTATATTATAATTAATACAAACGACTTGTAATATTGATGAAGATCCTAATTGTTGGTAATTTTAGTTAGCAGTGTCGTTTTACTTGACCGTCATCTCGATATTTTCAAAGAATAATGTAACACATCGTGAAACACATTTAACGGGTAAAATTTGTAAATATTACTACCCAGGTAGTTTATACGTATTTCAACTTCAAGACAAGTACTAAAAGTACTTTGTTGAAGAGTCAAGTGGCACGTTAGATGATTTGTCGGTGTTATATGAGAAATGACGAAAACTATTTTTAAAACAAAAGCCGATTTAGAGTGATTTTCCAGTGAAATACCTATAATAAAACCTCAAATGTTTACGAATTTAATGTGTACACACTACGCGACACGATAAGGGTCCAGTTAACTAACAGAAATGCCTATACCTATACACATAAGTACTGTTCAAACGCAATACCAATGACACGATAATAACGGTAGTAATCATAATAACGATAATAACCACAGGGCACAGTTGGTTACCTATGTGTTATATCCAATACACGGGCTTACACCTCGACGGGTTCGCCCCGAGCCGTTTATTTAGCAGAGGGACTACATTACACATTTTTCTGTTTTCCCCGCGAGTATTGATTTCTCTAGTTTCCATGTTTTAGGTCACAAAACGGGCGAGGCGAGTGGATTTTTCGGCGGCCGAAGACAATGACGGAGAATCGAGAATGTGTTTGTGTGTAGTGTGCGTATGTGTAGGTGTGTGTGTGTGTGCGTGCAGCGTGCACATATATAATAATATCGCTAGATAAAATTTTTTTCAAATTTAGAAAAAAAAAAATATTACATTTTAACATGCTTTTATTTTTATTGTCGTACATCATAATATATAGACGATTCAATAATACAGCCGAACCCCCCATTCAATACCGACAGACAGACCGCAATAATATAGTAACATAAATCACCAACACACGTACAATACACGGTACCCTATATTAGACGACGACAGGGGTACAGTGTAGATATATTAGCTGGCGGTGATTAAATGACAGGCCGGCTATCAGAACGCACACAAACACACACACACACACACACACAGACACACACTGACAAGTGTCCCATGTGTATCGCTCTAAGCCTAGTATATTTCCCGAAATTGAATGCACTGGAATGTGCAGTCGCTTGACTCGCGGGTGGGTGGATGGGTACGTATCGGGGAAACGATCTACCGTGGCACAAACATAATACGGTTCACGCGAGTATACCAGAGCATTGTGACTAGAAACGTAAGCCCAAGAATAATAGTTACCATCATTATCGCCAATATATGCGACGACGGGAGCGGCGTATAGTGTAGTCACGAGTTTAAAAGAAGAACTGCAAATAGGTACGCACGTGTACAAAGGATATTATTATCACCGAGGCGCGAGACGATGTGTACCGCGCCGCCGACTCGTGATTGTCGGGTTTTCCGGACACGCGTCAAAGAAAATAATATTTTCCCGGAAATGTTTTACATTATCTATGTCCCCGCGCGCGACACCTCTTTACGGCAGCACTATCCTTCCTCTCGTCACGCTCGGTTTCCGGAAATACAGCGGTCGGTTACACGAGGGACGACTGGATCTCATAACTAAATCGAATTCACAGAAATTCCGAATACAACTTTGCTTTTGTTATTATTATTATCGTAAAATAATATTATGAAACGGCTGGGGTTGTTGCATTATCCGTAACTTTTCAGCATACAATGGATAAGTCTCTCTAAGAAACTATCGGAATACGGCCAAGACCTATGCAATTACTGTACCGGTCGGTTGGCGTGCTCGAATCAAAACTTTAGAGACGTTTTAAAAATTCCCAGCTCGTTTCCGGTATTAAAACGAACTTATTTGCGACCGATTCGATTTCCTTTAGTTTTTTTTTTTTCGTACAGTATATCACGTAATTTATGTTAAAACCCGTCATGACGTTATCAAACAATAGTACGGATGCGGTTATGACTGTTCAAAAATGGAAAATAAACCTGAAGTGATGAAAAAATTACAACTGATAATAATTTAAAACGTAATATTATACATTTGAAATACTATAAAGTTGTATTGAATGTTTTTGACCATTATAATGGTACCGTTAACTAGATGAATAATAGTGCGCAATAAATCATCGTGAAAATATTGTCAGATTTGTTGTGTATATATATATATATATTGTGGTTTTTTCTGCGACAAATTATGAATGCTTTATTTTTTTTATTTTTTTTTTGTATGATAAAAACTTTATTTCAATTTATTTAATTTTAAAATATTATTTTATTTGTACATAAAATGCAACATAAATATGTATTACCAACTTTACTGCGTAGTATATAATTTAAGAATATAAAGAAACTGAAAATAAGTAAAATATACTAATGGTTAAAACAAAACAATTTAATACTGTTTATGATGGCGGGTATACGCTATTTTAACAGTTACCTACTGTCTTTTATACAACACGCAACTTAGAAAACCCATCGCGATCCATATTTCCTTCACAGACGGAGGGAGAGGATTAGGTTTGAATGAAAATATTGAAAATTTATACTTCAGTAGAAAATAGTCATCTTAATTAAATAATTACAACAGCTACAATATTAATTAATTAATTTTTATAGGTTACATTCAATACAAGTAATAACACTCTTGGAGGAAGCCAATTTACGGACAACTTAATTAAGGAATTTAAAATGTAAATAATGTAGACACCAATAATCTAGTAGTCGAAGGATATTTTTTTAAACAATTATAAAAAAAAATAACTAATAATAAAGGAAAGTGAGAAATAAAAAACAAAATATTATAACAAATAATTGACTGAATACTTTGGATTTTTTTTTTTAATTTGATAATCTATAAGTAATCTTTAATATTTTAACTCAAGACTCATAAATTCGAAAAATAAATGGATGTTTTCTGTGTAAGTATTTCGAGTCGAATAACCAATACTATTAACTATTAAGGACCCGTATAGATAATGAATTATCATAAAATGGATAATTCAATATATCCATTAAATCATTCGTCAGTTTTTCCACACCCATTATGAAAATGCCCAATTATTACCTACCCAACGGAAACCCGTCGTCTGACCATCAATATTATAGAACAAAAAAATAAACATCTATAAAATAATAATATACCAATCTCAAAACTGTTATACAATTTATCTATTATTATTTATTTTCAGAGAATTTAATTTTTATTTATAATCATTAATATTTAAAAAATAAAATAAGTAATTTAACGAATATTTAGTATTTTTTTGTTTTTATAAAGAAAACGATACAGTATGTAAACTTAAACTGTAATATTTAAACTAAAGTACACTGGATAATGTTAAAATATTTTTATTCAAAGTTTCAACTGAAATATATATGTACAGCGAATAAGTCATATACAGAACACGATGTAAAAATAAATTATAGAAGAATCCTCTAACGCCCAACCGCGTGTGATACTAAAATATATAGGTACATCATAAAAAGTCACTACCGTGAAGTTATGAACGTTGGATCAAATCTGTGACCTGAATTCCGTCTATTGTTTACTATTAAGGCTTAACAGAACAAAAGGGCCGTAAAAAAATTCCTTGTACAACACTCTGGAGGCGATGTTATCCTTTCTTTTTCTCCTACGTTTTTTCTCCTCCTGTCGCAAGGTCTCTATCGTGTTTTGGTGTATCACTTGTAATAGGTTTTGTGGGTATGACGGTTTTTTGCGCATTTCTCACATACTGACACTGATGAATGTACCTTTATCTTTTAATTTTTGTCCTATGCCCTTATTTTATCTAATAACTTCAAGAAATAGATTTTTTTTTGCTTTCCTTCGGGATTGAGATTTCGATAAAGGACATGTCTCGAGAAACGTAGCTTTAAAGAAAAGTCGTTAAACAAACTTCAGAATGTTAGTATTTTTTTATATTATATACATTATATGTATTTACATTTAAAAATTATATTATAAATATTAAAAAATTATGACTAAAGAAAATAAAATATATTTATATAAACATAAATATTTAAAAACGTGAAAACCCACAATATTATAATACAATTAATTATATATATATATCAAAATGAAATGTTAATTTTTATAATTATGAGTAATTTCTTTGAATATTGCCAGTGTATTTTTAGTGAATTAAAGGCTTTTACTTAAATGAAAATATTCTTCTAAAAATTGAGGTATGGGCACTTTTTTTTGGTTAGAATACTGTATAACCAGCGATTGAAAATAATTTTTTTGAAATATAAACTCATAACTAAATATTAGAATTTAAAATGTAATATGAATCAAATCAAATAAATTTAAATAAGATTTTCTTTTCTTAATTATCTATAAATTAAAATAAAGCTAAAATAAGTATTAATAAAGATATCAATAAGGATACCAATATTATATCAATTCTAACTGATCCTAAATAAAAAAAAAATAAATTATAAATTTATGGAAAGTCAAAAGCTATCAAATGGAATATCTAGTTTTATAATAATTAAAGTATACAAATAATTAACATAGACATATTTATTTATTAAACTATATATATATTGCATAGAAGTATATAAATATACAATTAGAAAATGCATGTTTATTTTTCGTATACCTTTAAATTGTGAAATTCAAAGAATTCGAACATTTTTGCACATTTGCCTTCCACATTATAGAATCTAATAAAGAGTTTTGTTAAAATGTTGACTTCCGTAAACACATTTAAGCCAATTTAAACCAAACAATAAAAAAAAAAATCGAAAAAATTGGTTTTGTTGGTAACGTACGGCCTTTAAGGATCTACTAACTCTTATCCGACAATATTCGAAAAGTTTTGCGTACCTAGAATGAATGGGTGAATCATAATAATTATACTCTATAGCGAGCGCAACAACAACAATAACAACTCTAACTACTACTATATACTGATTCTCTCAGTCTTAAAATTTATCGCATAACCCCCGGGTGTCTTTCCCAAGTATAATAATCCCGTAAATAAAAGCACTTCCTCACTCTCTGCTCCAGCATATAGGTTACCATCTTCCGCAACTTACTCGTATACAACAACGCATATCATACTCCTCTACTTATACTTAATACTGCTTTGGATATAAGAGATCTCTATATTAATAAATCATTATTTTATACTTGCATAACGTCTTATATGAATTTTGTTGGAGAGAAACCACCCTCCTAATGATTTTTATGGTACATCTATACCGTATTCTTTTCAATTAGTTTTAAATTATTTTCGTTAATATATGCAAAAATATGTTGACATTTTATCGACTATACGATTTTCGTGATACAAAATAAATAATATCATATGAAAAAAATTATTTATATTATATTTTTATTTAAAAAAAAAAATGTTTTTATAAAAATTGGTACCAAAGATTGTTTCATCAAAAGTATTTTAAAACCCACTATGCTGAATAAGTGAAGTTAAAAAAAAATTGATTTTTTAAATAATAACTAATTTGCAGTTATCAATAGAAATAAGAATTGATAAATAATCAAATCAAAAAATATTTAAAAATTTCAAACACTTGTTACAATAAGTTAAATTATTGGATTTTACAGATTTAGGTAACTTGGTACCAGCGAAATCCTAATTGAGATTGGATTTATATAAGAAATTTGTATACGTTAATTTTTTGTAGGTATATTTTATAATTTAATAAAAATTTGATTTCATTATAGATATTTATAATTCTTACGAATTTTTTAAGATAATTTGTTAATTTTAAGTTACATGATAATGGTATTCAAACACTACCTCACACACCCTTTAAACCATTCGTATATACATTAAAATACACCTGTGAGCTTCAGTCACTTCAGTATACATACTAACAGCACAGTACCCTAACAGGAATATTATGCAAATGCCGTTTACCTAAAAGCAGAATACTTTTGAGATCGTTAAAATGAGCAAGTATGATTGCTGCCATACGCATAATTTAATTCTGGAAAAGAATAATAATTAACCATAATTTAAATACATAGTATGACACAGAATAAGTAAAAAGTGATGTTAAAAATACTAATCAAATTAAATTTATAGACATATTCAATTGCCTAATGAATATTCATATTGTTACCGAATTTTTGCACAAACACTTATAATTTATAAATTATCATTAAAATATTAAATTTCATTAAACGTGATTGATTACGTAATAAAATAGCTTAAATATATACAATAAACTTAGTTTGAAAATATACATAGTAGGTATACTTACTATTCATATTTTATATTTTGAAGAACCTTATTTATATATTTTCTTAAGAACTAAATAATATTATATTAAATGTATAGTATAATATTTAATACTAATTTTTACTCTAAAGACAAATAAAATATTTTTATTCATTATCTAATTAAATACTTGATTATTATTGTTTTAATTAAAACCATTAAAGTTTAATAGTGAAGAGTTGGGTATTTTACCTCTAAATTTAATATATCAAGACAGTTTTAACTTTTGTATTGAATTTAAATTTTATTATCTAAAGTTTTTAAATTTAACACTCACGTATCAATACACAAGATATAATATCAAGACTCAAAGGTCTTATACTTAATAAGTACAGAGTGATGCACGTACCTACATAATATACCGACTTATATTATTGTCATTGAAGTGTGATTTCCTAATAACTATATTATTATCATAAATACAGCATGTCTAAGTTATCTCATTTTTATCAAATTAGTAACATGTTTTCTTCGATATTCTCTTGTACATCACTAATATACAGAAACTTCAACGTGAAAATGAGTAGATTCGGTGTTAATTTCCGTTTTCTACCAAAACCAAGCCGGAAATATAAACTCCGTATTATTAATCTTATAATTTTAAACGCAAGATTTTGTAAAATCAAAAGTTGTAATCGTAAATCTCAAAAACTTAGTCATTATTAATAACGAGCAAAGTTTTTCTCATACTCGTACATTAAGTGTTAACAAATATGGTCCAAAAATAAGGAATCATAATTTAAAATATCACATAATAATATATCTTACCAAATTTTTTTTAAATCATTTAAAACAAAATAACATTATTATTATACAGTGAATATTTTAAAGCGAAAAATGTTGTCATAAATAAACTCAAAAAAAATATCCAATATTGAATATTAAATTATGAAACATAATGATAAGTTATGTAAAAACAAAATATGGTTTAAATGTTAATAATTTTCATTGTTCAACAGTATTTAATTAAAAACATTTTTGGAGTCCTACCTTCATCATATCATAACAAAGATAACTAATCATATTTAATAACTGCAATTTCTTATTAATCTTACTAATTTACAAAAGTATTTAAATTATTATATTACGGTTGAATAATTCAAAAACTATGCCATTTAATACATTTTAGTATTGTCATCGTACAACGCATATTAATGTTTAAATAATAACAATATTATGTTAATTTATTTTTCTATTAATTAAAATATTTTAAAATTCTTATTTATTTACGTGTGTCAAAAAATTTTATACCTAGGTTAGGTATGTTAAAAACTACGTGCTTTTAACATAATACATGGGTAATAAAATTTCTGATTCCTGATAGTAAAAAATCATTAGAAAATTATTCTACTCATTGAAATTATTCTCTTGAAGATAATTTTAACATTTCTCAGTAGTCGTGAAGAACATTTCATGAAAAATAACAAACAATCGTCATTAAATTTTAACATTATTTGTTTTTAACAAAACTATAGATAAACCCTGTTCTTCTCAAAAACGTTTTATAAATTTAATTGATTTATTTCATATTTTTATTTTTTATTTAATTTAATTTGTTGTTTCAATATATCAAATTTTGACAAAGTTTCATTTATAATAAATACAAAGGGTGAACAAATATCACGGTGTCTTGTGGTAAGCGTGGATTTAGTCAAAGTTTTGATGATGTTTAACCGATTTTGTAATAAAGAGCTTGGATTTTATTTAAGTTATTATTAAAGTTTTTGTATTGGTTTATTATCTATTTTGACGGAACAGTTGTTGGTATCGCATAAACATATCTGCTTTGAGTGCAATTATTAAACTTTTTTTGTCAAGTTCACCATTTTTTTGATTTTGATGGTCAAGTAGTTTGAATTTAAAGACACCCTTTAGGACCCACTTTTTAATATATAAATGTTATATGAACGTAACGTATAATCTAATATAAAATAGGACATTTATTTGCATCGAAAATTAAATTGTAAAAGATGAATAGATTTCACGGTATAAATGCAAAAATAAACAAGATAAAAAAATAATCTTACTGTAGAGATTTTTCGATCCGATTATAGTAAGAAAAAAATAAAATACCCTCACCGATGACCTACAATGTACATGAGAATATTTATTATTTTTGGTCGTAAAATATTCTAAAGCCATCTCTTGGATCGAAAGAAACATTTTACACACGTATAGATATCTCGAACGCACAAGAATCATATAAATAGGAATATTTGACTTCTTGGACAACCCGCCGTAATGTGTTCAAATATTCATGAAACATTACCATGTATAATAATAATACGAGCCCTAGATATGATGCATATAAAAGCAAAATATGGAAAAACCAACGAAAAAAACTTAAATTAATTTATTATTTGATAAAAAAAATATATATATATATATATATTTATTATTAACTAGTCGCAACACGTTTTGACTAGTTTGCGAGTTCACTAAAATGCATTAGTAACTCCAAAATACATTCACTTGAAACTCGTACAATTTAATTTGGTCATGGTTAACTCTCGAAAGTCTTTGTTTGATATTTTTCTAAAACTTTTACGTTTCGTTGGTTATACATCAAACTATGCAGTCATTATACCCTATTTATCTCTGTTATTTCTACAACGCACACCAAACAAAAGCTGTATAGTATTCACTTCAATCTTTTGTTTTAATTCCACTAAAATATCGAATATTCTAAGGGACCGCTCGGCTTAAAAACCCTAAATAACTTATCACAATACCGATTATCAAGAATTAACTAAAAAAAAACTCATTCTTGGATAATTAATATAATGCATAAAATACATCGTATATTGAACGATTTATGGTAAATAATGGAAATCGTTATAGTTGATTTAAAACAATAATCATTTTACCAATAGAATCTCAGTCATATTAGTCACTATAGGATTTAAAAAAACATGTTTCAATTTGCAAATATAAAATAACTTAAATTAATATAAAGTATAAGTATAAGTATTAATATAAGTATGCACTTACATAAGCTATATAATTAAGAGTTGTATTGACTATGAAAAATAAATAATTATTATAAATTCAAAGTAAAAATGTTATCATTAAAAATTATGTGATGCGCAAATATTGTCAATTTAAAATTCTTAGGAACTAATATATCTACGTATAATCCTAAAATTTAAATTCATGTCTCACAATATTATAAAAAAAAATTCCATAAGTTACTATGCAACAATGTACTTATTTATTTATCATAAATATATTTTCTTTTATAGTTTAAAAAAATTTATATTTATATCTACAATACACAATAGTATTGTAATAGAGAAAGATTTTAAACAGTAAAAATAAAACTCAAACCATTAATTTTTGTAATTGTATGACTATTTATTATATAAATTTTAATTGTACCTATTTTATTTCTTATTCCTAAGGAAGTTGGATAAATTTATATTGGTCAAAACTAATGCACCTATGTCAAAATAACCAAAGTTTAGACGGAGATCATTGTGATTGGCAGCGGAAATTCTAACTAGAGACTAGGACCATCCGGTCAATGCGTTTCCGTTATTTATGTTTTTAAAGTAACCGGAAATTAAAACTAAGTCTTCTTTATGTATTATTTGTCCCACAAAACATAAATGTTTCTTCGTAAAATATTTATAATTTTCTTATGCTTGAATACTTTTTTATACGAACAATTTTTCAAAAGAATTAGTTCAATAGCTTTTCAAATATTATTGAATATTTAAAAGACTTAGAAATAATATTTAATACAAAAAAAAAATCATATAGACCAAATTGTTTGTAAATATTGACGGACTATGCATAAACGAACAAGTTGCAAGCACAAGTAAAATATTAATAAGTCATACCATAATATACGATAATATATGTCATATACATCCAAATAATATTTATAATTATTAATACATTTAAGTCATGCCTTAAAAGTTTAATTAAATTATTCATGGTATTCGTTATTGACGAAAAATCAATATGTCTCGAAACACATAAAAACATCAATCATTCATCGCAAAATGAACTTTAAAAATAATTATTAAAACCTCAAACATAAAAAATATTAAAATAATTAATCTACTCATTAATAGTTCTATCCAACAAAACAATAGTCATATAACTAACATATATTTTTATTTGCGATCTAATTAATGATCTCAAGGTACAATCGATTTATTTTGAGAAATAAATGCATGAGTGTATTCTGGGTATACACGGAACATAAAAAGAATAGAATCGTTGAACAATTCGTTTTTTTTAAA
This sequence comes from Pentalonia nigronervosa, assembly GCA_014851325.1. Taxonomy (NCBI): domain Eukaryota; kingdom Metazoa; phylum Arthropoda; class Insecta; order Hemiptera; family Aphididae; genus Pentalonia; species Pentalonia nigronervosa. The sequence goes on along the minus strand of JACXSJ010001229.1, from coordinate 82,475 downwards.
TATTTTAAAATAACGTTTTATCAACAGCATCAGCTACATAGTTGACGATACAGGTGATACGCGTAAGACTTGCGATATGGGATGCACTAATGTTATCCAAATACATTTATCTTGTATTAAATGTAAAGAATTTGCAGAAATTTCATATGACACAAGTTTTAGGGTGTAATTTACGCAGAAAAACGCATTTAAATTCGATACAAAATTCAGATAAACATGAATCCAAGAAGAAAAAGGAAAGTATTCTGACATAATACATTCGTTCTTATTTCACACGATAAAAACAACTATCAGCTTAGCATATGTTATGTACAAATAAATAAATGACTGTCACAATTCATCCAACAATGTTTTTTTTCAAAGAATCATACATTACTTTCTTTTAATAAATATTTACATGTATTTAATTTAATCAATAAATCAAATACGCTGACAAAAAATAATTAAAGAAAAGCTATAAAATGCATATTTAAAAAAAAAAACTTTGGAAATCTCAACACAGTCGTAAAAAAGTGTATAGTACTTAGTATATATGTCTTTCTAATGGACTATTATTAATAACTTTAAATTATATATGTTAATTTTGCAATATGTATTCAAACGATTAAAATATAGGTACATTTAAATATTTTTTTCGTACAATTTACGTCGTATCTAAAAGGTTTGGTTAGTACTTTTTTTAACATAATAGGTCCAACTAATCCTTTGGTTGAATATTCCCTCGAGTACTATGGAAATGTTCAATTTAATATGGATAAAGAGATATGGTGGTAAGGGTAAAACGATGGTCAGACTGAAATCAATAGTTTATTTCCACTTATGCAATGTATGTGAATGTGCAAAATTGATCTTTTTTTAGTAATAAAAAAAATATATATATTTCATCCGAACAATAGATGTGTATTATTAATGAATTTAACTGTCGATTTGACAACAAACCAATTCCATCCATTTATTCCATCATTCAATTATTCTGTTTGAACTAAAAACTGACCATTAAACCTAAATTCAAATAGAAGTTGTCAAATGTCAAATGACAAAGTGTTCAACCGATAGGTGAACATTTGATTAAATTTTAACGAAGAGCGTCGTGTAGATACAATATAGTGATTTCAAATAGATTATTATTTTGTAATTTCTCCAATATTTGTAAACGAAATGTTATTAGAAAATAAAGGTAAATATAATTTCTACACAATATTTTCTGCATACAATACCTATCAAAAAATTAAAAATATTTGCCACACTATACTTAAAAATAAATAGAAATAGTTTTTTAAGACTATGCATTTAATTTTAGACATATACCGAGTCAACCCTTCTGTAGTCAGGCTGTAGACCCACTAAAGGCTTTAGGACACTAAACGAGATGGACAACACAATCGATAGCCATTAGACAGTGATAGTTAACCAAAATGGACTATTTGAGACGCCACGGTTATGAGGACGTTAACATGTATATATCTGCGACCAGCCAAGAAATTATTGCAAACCGAATTACCGAGGTATCCATGGTTTGTAACAAATCTTAACTAATATTAATGAATATAGGTTATTTATTTCAAAATACTGGAATGATTTTTGTTTTTATCAATACACAATAATATTATATGGCTTATAGGTTATAACAGACTCGAAATATGTCACCAAAATGTTGTGTTTTAATGAAACCAGATAACAAACTTGTACCACAAACACCTTATTACTATTAATAAAAAAAAAATACAATTCTGCATCTATTGCTTTTTTAAAATTTTACTTTTTTAACTGCATCTAGCTGCTTATATTTCAAAAACATATTATATTTTTAATATTACACTAGACTAAAATTTAATAACTTTATTTTATTTATTAACTGTCAAATAAGTAAGTTTCATTCCTCCTTCAACAAATCACATAAAAACAACTTAAGTCTTAAAATTAAATTTTCTGTATGATTTCGAATAAAACAATTTATTTTTGTTTAACAATAAGTAAATTCTTTAGAATTTCATCTATAAATATATATACAATAAGTAATACGATGCAAAGTATTTTAAATACTTCAAATATATAATTTATTATAATATACGAACATACATTAATACGTATTGTATTTAGCAAATTAATGTGTACAATATATTTCAATTTTAATCAAAATATTTAGTTTAATTTATAATATTTTTAACAGATTACAAACATAATCATTTTAAACTGGTTATCCCGTTTGAATTGTTTAATGTGAACAGAATCCCTTTCAAGAAAAACATACATCTATTAAACAAAGGAAAACGTGAAATGTTTTTTGTTAAAAATTAAAGGGACATGAAAAAACAGAAGTATACGTATTCTACAAAATCGGCGCCGTCTCGTCCGATAGGATTTTTTTACCCAACAAATTGCCAAACACAAAGTTTTTTCCTCGTTGTATATTTCCCTCGGAAATGTGAAAGATGGGTATGTAAAGTAACTCAGATTAATAGCAGTTAGTTGTTACTTTTACGTTGTACAACCCATGATAAACAACCAGGTCGATCGGTTCCGAAGAGTGGTGTATGTGGTATGGTTATTTGAATTGAGAGATTGGATAAACCTTTGTTCATAAATCTCTGAATCCCGTATTCATGGCATGCATATATTGTATGTAATATAACCCATATAAACAGAATACAGTGGATGTGTACAATTATATAAATTAAAAAACAACATGTAGATATTGATAAGATTAATAATAAGGTCTATTGTAAGATTGTGTTCGTGGATTTTCGACTGGACTTATATGTATTGTAATTATATTATCAATTCATTCAAATTACATATCTACCTATAATCTACATGTAATAATCACCTCAATTATTTAAAAAATATATACTCATACCTAAATATATTAAGTTAAAATATAATCTATTAAAATTCAAAAAATTATTTAACAATAAAAACAAAATAATTAAACAAAATAGACAATATATCTTCATTGTATACGTAGTATAGAAATATTATAAATTTTTATTATTAAGGATATTCAAGATACACTTTTTAGATTTTGAATACACAATGATGTTTGTTTTATTTTTATTTTTTATGCCTGTTGTCACCTTTTGGAGCAATAAAATGCTTCGATTTTCAACTATAGGATGATTTCTGGTAGGAAATTAGATCTGGATGGTACTGTAGAAAGGTGGAGGACAATCAAAAGTACTTTCCAGTACTTTTTATAATAATTGGGAAATACAAAAAAGTCAAAGAAAATGGTAATATTTTTCTGCAAAACCAGTTTTCGACAAAATCGACATTTTTTTTAATGCTATTCAAAAAAAAAAAAATAACCTTTTTACCTACTAAATTTTTACCAAATGTTTATAATTGAATTTTCTATACATGATACAATTTTCAAAATATTTTGACTTTTTTGAGCATTTCTAGACAATAATTGACATTTTCGATTTTTCATTTAATGTCGATAAAATATAAATTTGTTAAAAATATTACAAGACAAATTATTTGAGGATATTATGAATTATTATTTTACATTGAAATATATTATGCGATTCTAGTTTAAAGTTTTTCCATTTCCATCATCAATCAGCGTCGATTATAGTATAGACAATATATTTTCATAAAATACCATCAGCCTAAGTAATATGTTAATCTAAAAGCTAAACACTAATGAGAATATAACTGCCAAACAATATTGTTTCGCATAAAATAACTTCTATACGAAATTTAAAAATTCGTCATAACCACACTGGGAGAAAAGGCGTTTTCGGGTGAGAAATCGCATTAAGCTTATGCAAACGAATATTTGAACACTACTTGTTTTTCAAAAATTAAACTTCGAGCCGTTGAAATAACTTTTAATACATGGTCTAAACTTTCGACCGAATATTGCTTTCATTGTTCATGGAAATTCGAGTGTAATTTTTACTCTGGTAACTACTCATCTCTTATATATAATAAATACATAGCAGACTGGTTATTCCTTCCCTATTTAATATTTATCTTCTACCCGAAGTCAGTAATTACTATTGCTGTACATCATGACCCAGCCATTCTACTGTATGATGGCCGTAAACAGAATCTAATGGAGAGAAAAAGGGCACACAGTTATAAATTATTTTCCTAATGCAGCCTACCCTACAAAGATCTAATGATTAATGGCCTCGAAAACATAGAAGTAGGCCTATCTATAAAATATCAAAACAACCGACAGCATTCATTTTTCATTGATATTAAATTTCGTTTCGCCAAAAATGACGTTTATATTAAACGCGTAAATAATTAAAAACACAAAGGTTTTAGGTACACTTACCTTATTAACTTAGCATCATATAAGCTAGCATATATTTATGGTGATCGTGAATATTACTTTATAAATTATAAATATCTATTAAGTTGTTCGTGTAAAGGATACATTCGTAAAGATCCGTTTTTGGTGCCAATGGCCAACAATCGTTGTATGGGGTCAAATGCCAGAGCAGTCGGTTGATATGGAAAACCATGACGAAACGTCTGTAAAAAAATAAAACAAAAAATTATATTCTAATTAATGTTGTTTTTTCTTTCATTATTTTTTTTTCGACAAAATATAATAATATTATTTTATTGTATGTGCATGCGACGTAAAATTAACGAATCAAGCTCGTTTACTGAAAATAAACTATAAAGCACAAAGCTAACATAATGCTTGGGAATTAGTATATTTTTCAATTCTTCTGATGAATTTCACATCAGATAAGTATCGAATATTATATCGCACTGTTCAAAAACATGGATCAAATTATAATATAATATATTATTATAGTTCCATAAGTCATAATATCTATATATCTATATAGATATTAATATTTTATAAAATGACGAGGTAAACTAAGTAGATAGTAAGTTTTAATTCTAGTTTTACTGTCGTTTTTTATTTTCAATCAATGATAATATATTATATAAATAACTTTAAGTTTAAAAAGAAAATATTTTATAAAGTATTATGACATAATAACATAAAACTAATAAAGACACACTAAATATATTAAAATAACTGTTAAAATCTGTTATATAGTCAACATAGTTAAGTGTAAATTTATAATTCACTAAAACAAATTCTGAGTAGGTTTAAATTAAAAACAATAACGTAATCATTAAATAGACTATTTCATCAAATTATAGTAATTTTATAAGTAGGTATGTAAAAATGTTAACTGTTTTTCATAATGGAATATATTTTATATTAGTTCTATAATCCATAGTAAAATATTTATTGCATTAATCACATATACGTATTTAATTAAAAATAAAACATGACAACTATCACATTTTAACGATTCAATATAAATGTATGATTAAAATATAACAACTATATTTGTATAAAAAGTTTGATACTACATACTAAATACTTTTTAACATTTATTTATTATGTAGTTTTAAAAATCATAATAATTATGATTACGTTTAATTATTGTCAAAATAAAAACGGATTATTATCGAACATTAATTTGAAGGTGTGAATATGTAAATATTTATATAATTAATATACCACAATTCATCCAATAGGTATCTGTACAACACTGTGTCGTCCGAATTACAGACTACAGTTGTAGACAAGTTAAAACTAATCATTCGTCGTATATTGTTTTATACATCGAACAAATTAAAAGTGTCCAAGTTTAATAATGTATATTGTAGTAGTGTAAAGCACCTGTCATGTGTACACAGTAAACGTCATAATATATCGGACTTTTGAGAAAATAAATAAAATAAATTTGATTAGGTACTATTATTATACAGACGATGTAGCTGACCGGTTTAGAGGTATACCCACGCGATTAATAAACGAAATACTTTAGTGACAAAGTCAATCAAAAGCTCGCGGTGTTCGCAGAAAATAAAAACAGACAATTCAAACACTCGTGCCGTCCTATATAGATTCCTGCACAAGAGATTCCTTGGCACTTGTCGTCGTATAATATCTTATCGCCAGCGACATATATTGGTCGTATATTTTTATAGGCGCGTCGTCCGTCGTAATCCCGACGTGATTGGAGGGTGTATCTATACACACATACACACCGCCAAGCAATTAAGAGTCAAGTCCATTTCTCCCCCTGAAAAGTTAACACTACACGTGTACCTACCTAAATAAATATATATATATATATATATTATACGTACTTAATACGCGTACACATTGGCCGTTGCGCACGCATCGAGTATTATTGCCATTTTTCAAATCGTATATTATATATATATATATATATATATATACCGACCTCTATCAAGACGACAAGATAATAATAATAATAATAATATAATCTCGTGGACGTAGTTTTTACGATCATTAATAACTTTTCTGGAAAAACGCCGATACCGTGATAGTGCGAAGTGCAATGAGTGGGGAGGAAGGGGGGTGGAAACCGTATTCGGAAAAGTGGGCCGGTCGCTTTATCAGCGTTTACGAGAAATCGACATGGAAAAGTGCACACGACGCAATAATATAATATATATTATATTGCGCGAGCTGTTTATTATACATTATCTATAGATATATAATATACCTACAGTATCCACCAATATTATTATTACGTGTCGAGCTTGTGACAGATTCCGATAACTGCAGGAAAATAGTTGAAGAGCCAAAATGCTTTGAGCTTTTCAAATTGATTTTTGAAAAATGAATGGCGGCATATAATATTATATATATTCTGATTACCTATACAACACCGAACGTAAATTATAAAATTGTGCGAGATCGTCGAGACACACTACACATAACATCTATTGCGCGTACGTGCCAAAATCATATTCTCTATGAAAACTTTGTACCGATGCATACCTAATTTACAATTTTCTAAGGAGTATGCACATTTCTAAACACTATACAATTTATTAAACAAACGACGAGTATAAAAGTGAAAGATATCGTTCTAAAAATTTAGTTTGCATAAACGTTTAATGTTTTTACTCTAGGGTGTACGCTGAAAATGACAAACTGTTTCTTTTATTCATGTATACGCGTTATATATGCAACATTTATATTTATGATCGATGACTGTTTGGACCCAATGTTCAAAACTGTAAAAAGATGAGATGAAAAATATGATCACACTATAACGATCCCGTGGCCAGAACTAAACATACAAAAATAAATCGAAAAGCACACGGCCAAATAGGTTAGAGATACTACAAAATTACCCTTTTATCCAGAGGGAAATATTATCAATTTAAAATCTAATGATGAGAGAATATATTATACATACTGTTATATTATACGCTTTCCGTCATAAATCAAACTCAATTAAAAATCCTAGTCATCTACGTGAACAATAGTAAATAGATACTCGATATTAATAGACGTGAAAAAAAGTACCTACGAGAATCATATAATTTATACTCGGGCTAACGTCTATTTAATTTTGTGTTTATTATATAAATGTAGTTTATAGATTACAACCAGCTGAAATGCAATTTATATAACATAATGTATATGGTAATACAATTTATTTCAAAAGATTTGTCCAGTTTGTAGTTAATAAAATATTAATAATATTTTATGACGTACCTATATCTAAAAAATATATACAACATGTTTTGACTTAATATTTATAAAATATTTTTTCTTGTATAATAATCCCTTACTCAATATTTATATACATAGCATTCTTATTGCTCCAACTTTAAAATAAAAACTAATATAATTAATTTATACTAATTTTTAGAATTACACGATTAAATATACCACTTAATATAAAAATTAAATTGTTTACATTGACTGGAATACGTAATACTATAATATATATATTTACAGAAGACTCATTAATTTTATTAACTAGATAATTTAACGATATACTTGAATGTAAAGCTTATAAACTTCACAGAAAAAAATATTATATTATAAACCCTCCGACCGCCCTTATGCCTCATTGTATGGGATGGTTTTACTTTTACGGGCGCATACAAATCATTGAAAGTTCAACTATCAGTCACATTAGCACTATTTAAAGAGTTTTTCCCTATATTTCTAAAGTTTTCCAACACATTTATCATAGCCTGTAAATTCTTTACTGATAAAAGTGACATTATGTGATGTGATGTTTTTCCGCATCCTTTGCTTATCAATCTTAGTAAGATGCTATAAAATACCCTTTTAAAATAAAGAAAAAAAAATTGCTTTGCTTATTATCCTTGGACTGCCAACGCGTCTATGATCTTTAGAAATCACGTTTGTCGATGACCATCAAATGAGCTTTTTTTTCTTAGAAATAAAAAGTCAACCTGTAAAAATTAAACATCGTATGTTTACTGTTGTTTGAAAATAGTCCAAACGAATAGGGTTTGTAAATAAACCTTATATACACTAAACATACAGCTGAAAACTCGGTGGAAGATATAAGTACTAAAATGAGATAAAAAAAAAAGTCGTATCGTACAAAAGCGCCAAAATCCTAGGTAAATTAATAGAACTAACAGATATTAAATTTAGAACTATATCGTTTAATTTTAATCGACAAATTTATTATCTGATTACGATAGATTGCCACATAAACAATGTATAAGCAGTTTTGTATTATAACAAAAGTTACATCATTATTATATTACGTTAATACCTATTTTGTAAGTATTCGTGTAAGCGTCATTCGTTAATATTAATTTTACAAAAACTATAACTAATAAAGATGTTACGTGCATTTTATTTAAAGAACAAAAATATAGATTTTTATGAGAAATGGTCAGTAATAATGTGTCATTGAGGTGTACAAAAAAAAAATGTTCTGCTAAAATAGAGATGGATAAATCTATGACTGCAATCGTTTGTGTTAATTGTGATCATTTATACGATATAGTGAATGATCATGATGACCAGCATCATATTTTGCGTAATATTTGTAAAAGAAAAGCCACAGAAAATATTAACGATAGACTATAGAAAATAATGTGTGCTGCTGAAAATACTAAAACGGTTTCAGATGATATTGAAAATATTCGAGTTTCAATGTACAGACAAAGACGTACATTATTGCCGATAACGCATCAATCATTGGAAGAAGCTATTAATCAAGTTAGTAGCCGGAATATTTTAACTAATAGACAAAACGTTTTGTCACGTAGATACAGAAAGCAAAATTATTTTTCTAACCATTAAATCTAATATTTAATACATGTACCACAATAGTTCACTTTTAGTTAGCGATGGTATATTTTACGTATATCTGAATTTTTTTTACCAACTATATACGATATATGTTTATAGCTATGGAAGTTATTTACATTTAATTTACTGTCTACTACCAAGTAAAACTTCAAATTGCTATGAATCGATATGGAAATACATAAAAAAATCCGTGAAAAATAGAATTTAGAATTTTCTTTAATAACACTCAGAGTTGATTTTGAAAAAGCAGCACATGATGATTTTTAAGCGCTTTTTCAAATTTAAAAATTAAATGTTATAAATTTAATTTAAGGCAATTGTAGTTTCGGAAAATTCAAAGCTTGCTAAGTTTTCGAAATGAGTACACGAAGAACTCCAAAATAGGGATTTAGTTGGAGTCTTTTTTTTTTTTGTTTGGCTTTTCTTACGTGCACCGAAGTACCTGATGCTTTTGTAGATTTAATGTCCATCACACCTGAAGATCAAACAATTTCCCAATTTAGTGATTACATTTTAGAAACATACATTGATTCTAGTATATTTCCATCTAAAATTTGGGCTGAAATTCTGGATGATGAAGTTATACGGACTACAAATGCAATTGAATCATATCATCAATATTTAAAAAATCAATTTTATGTGACTCATTGTTCCGTTCATATAGTAATTCATGTATTATTAAAATTGCAAAGCGAAACATATTTATTTATGATCTCTCCTCTTAACAAAAACTTAAAGAAAAAAATCTCACAAAGAAATAATCGTGCAATGGAAAAAATACCAGGATAGTGAAATAAATCGTATAGAATATGTGAAAGAATTTGAATTAAAAAATCAACCAATTTATTAAAATTATATTTATTTGTATGTATATTAGTGACAATTTTTTATAAAATCGAAAAAATCAAACAATTTATATATACCTTTGGCGCTTATGTCGTGTATAACAGATATATAATATTAGACTGACGCTTATGTCCTACAAATTTTGACGTAAATGATTTGTAATTTTTGTACCTTTGGCGCTTATATCATACAGCCTGAAAACTCAAGACGCCAACAGTACTTAGTACATTGATAAAATTACATTAATTAGTCCGCCAGTTATTATTTAAGGGAACATAAATGATTAACAACAGCAAATAAGTATAAACACATTTTAGATTCTAAAGCTAAACGGAGCGATAAATATATTAATTTTACAATGATGTGTTTTTTAATTTTTTAATCTTTCATCAACTTGTTGGGCAGTAAAAATGATTCAATTTTCAACTTTGACGGTGGTTTCTAGTAAAAAGTTGTATCCAGTTGGTGTATTGAGAGGTAAAAATTAAGAATTCAGAAAAGAAGACTTTTTAAAAGCGTCAAAAAAAAAATTAAAGAAAAACGGAAAATCAAAATCAAGTTTTTATAACGGCACTTCGAAAATATTAAAATTTTAATTTTATAGCTAAAGATTGTAAATTTAAAACAAGGTTTCTCATAAGTTAGGTTAGGTTAAGTTAATATTGTAACTAAAAAATATAAAAATATATTACTTAACTCAGTTTTTTTTATGAATATATTAAGTTCAAATTTCGACGAAATAAAATATTTAAATGAAGAATAACGATGCTAGTGTTTTCGTTGTAATTCAAAAACATTATTCGTGGGGACTTATAAAATTATAAATTTTACTATATGTAATAATATTTTCAAAATATTTAGATTAATTTTGAACTTTTGCCTATTACTTATTTATAATATGAACCTATTTACAATGTTCTACGGTAAGGTGGTATTGACTCAAAAGTTAATAATAATATAATATGATAGACATTAAGACTTTTATAATAATTGAATATTGATATAATAAATGCAATATTTTTAGCAAAAATTAAACCAACCTTTCGTAATACTTATATTAAAATAAGTTATTTTAATAGTAGGAAATATCAAAAAACATATCACGAATATACTTGTCTGGCGACTATCTCCGTTCAGAATCATTTTTCGTATACAATGATATTGATATATCATTGAATTCAAATTTAACACATCCATTACAGTGTCCCAACAACGCCTACAGTACAGCAGAGCGGTACTCACTTTCCCACCTCTTTAAGATACGAGCCTCATGTCATCAACTATTTGACATATACTAAGATAATGAAACCCGAGCTATTCAAACGACTCTTTTTCAATTGTTATAATATATTAATTATAATTGTGAGAACAGTGGTGGCGAATCCTCTATTCAGGTACGGTAAAAATTTCTCAACACAATATAATAAAAAAAAAGGTGGGTGATTATAACTAGAGCATTTCTGAGACCGGAAACCTTGGAACACTTTGTTCTACATTTATATTTAACTATGGGTCATTAATTATTATTCACATTATCACAACACTATAGGTAGGTATAATTAATAGCTGTATAATAAATAATAATAATATATTTATGTATATTATTTATATAAGTACAGATCCGGGTAGTATATAATATAACATTTGGAGACAAGTTGGTTCTAATTTAATAATGAGCTTTTAGTAACACATATTTACAAAAAAAAATTAAAATCTCTCAATCAAATTCGATATGAAATCATAACATACGGTTTTTTAAGAGTAACATAATTATTATATATAAATAATAAAATATTTTCAAAAAATTAATTGCACAATTTTCTTAAAAAAATCAATCATCCATTTTAAAATAATTGTATGTTAATAAAAATATAAACTTTTACAATATGTATAGATTTCAAGTATTAATTACAATTATTAACGATATCATTAATTATACATGAAAGATTAATACATGGAAGCCATAAATAATTAACTACCCAAAATACATTAGAAACAAAAGTTTGTAAAAGTTTGCGATTGTTAATGTTAAATAACATTATTTGGTCATGAAAAATTATTAAATTTAAGTGCATTTTTAACTGTTTTCCGCATACAATATAATCGTACCCATCGATTATTAAAACTTCGTATAATCAAGGCAAACATACTATTGTATATTATATCTCAATTTTGTGAAAATATCAATCATATTAAATGTACTTGTAATATATAATAAACATCTCGGCAAAAATAAAATACGACAAAATTTTATTAAAATATTTTAATAGCTTTTCCAAAGATATTATTAAAATACGAATTTTAAGTTACAAAAAAATAACATTATTAATTTATTATAAAAATTGTACAAAATAATTACTAATTATTACTTATATAGTAATAATAATTCTATTATAATTTAACATATAGTTATTAAAATATTGTTTACTTTTTAAATTGCATTCGTCATTCACTTTCGAATTCTGTTACACAATTATCTAAAATAAATAAGATTCTAAAAAAGTATTTCTTAATAGGAAGGTCGTTGGTAAAAGTTACATATTCTACGAAGTACAACATTAAAGATCTATGACGATTTATTTTGCAATACCCATTAAAATTTATATATATTGGTTTCGAGTCCAATTCCAACTGAAAGCAGAAAACTTTCGTCAGATATTATAGGTTGGGTTTCATTTCAAAATGAATTTTCATTCATATAGTCATATCTATTTTCACTTTCATTTTCATTATTATTTTTATTATTGTTTATTTATTTACTTTTTTTCCACTAACAGCCATATTGTATTTTAGAGTGAACGACGAAATTAATTTTGCACGACACGTGCAACTGTTCAGCGAATTATCGTCTCGCACAGCACATATTTTTAATAAAAATTCATTCTAGGTTTTTATATTGTACACGTTAGATTTAATTTATGTAATAATATTCAACAAGATATACCTATATATTTATATTATATAATAAGGCGTAAGAACTGCTGTTACATACTGCAAGATACCTATACGAAAATGGACGCGCCACTTTATATAATAATATAGTCGTCAATGCGTCGAGGAAAAATGAACGTCTTGTTCACTCGATACAAATAATATGAATATTTAATATATCATATTATAACATATAATAAAATATGATGACAGCGAAGATTATTCGTATATTGATGTATACATATCGAATATTTATCGTTATTATTAAATTCGCGTTTGACTGCGTTTTCCGTTGAGAGTATAAGATAAAACACAACACATACGCGGTCAAAAAACGGTAGACAGGATCTTGCGTTATGGGTGCTAGACTTGAACCCATAGCTCGAAAACTAATGATTTTTTATTACTTAAGCACACAAGCACACGCTACCTCAATTGGAGCAATCCGTCGAGTACATGCAAAAGACGGTCGCGGCGAGCCGACTGTGCGTACAAATCACTCGCGGTCACTCCGAAGACCGCAAACGCCTGACCATACAGCCGTACTTGATATATTATATTATCATTGAGAACAAGTCTGCGGTTCTGCACTGTTAATTCCCGTTTTCGCACAAATCTGTGTACGCTGCAAATCGAAAAAACGTGGTGAATGCAACCCTCTCCGCATCAAACTTAAAAACGTGAACTCTTATGAGTATTAATGAGATTTGAGTGACAAATTTCGAATTTTGAGTTATGAATAATTATCTCAATTGGTTAAAAGTTTTCTAAAGCCAAAGCTTTAGTAGTCAAAAATTAAATTTGGAATTTGGAATAGTTTAATAATAAAGAGACTAGCTTACAGTTATAAACCAAAGCTTCTACGATCTGAATCGTTTTTTTTTCGAGTGCACGACGACTATAATAGTCATGGAAAAGAAATATTACCTCTCCCGAAATTTAAAAATAAATGATAATAAATAATATTATATGCAAAAGAAATCAGACCGAACGTTATATTAACGTTATTAATTTAATTATATACTATACACGTAAAGCTAAAAGGCAAATTGTATACTTAATATCTAGGATATATAGGTAATTATGACATGTCATTTGAAAATTGATCTTTGCCTGCCAGAAACATAACTAACGATATATTGCATGGTATTCAAACGCGATGTTGGATATTTTGTAGAGGTTTAAATATGATTGAAGACATCCTAATATTTTATGTTTGATCGAGAGGGGTGATCTAGACGAAGAAAGATGCCTGTAGCGCTGCAGCAGAGTATTCGCGAATAGACCTTTCTTTTAATGAACGTATAGTATAATTTTGTACCAACGACTGTTTGGGTGGGGTGGCGGTGGCCCGGCAACCACTGAAATCCAAAATCCATCGGTGGATGAGAGATGGAAATACTATACGATTCCTAGGAAAAAGAAAGGGAACTTTTATTTGATGGTGATAGAACGGGAATGGACGTAACTATACTTACAAATGTATAACATGTGTGTGTATTTACACAAGGTGAAGCTCACCACCGTTTTTTTTCTTTAATAATAAATTTATTTAAACTCTGATTTATAGAATTTTTAAGTATGCTTATGGACCGTATTATAAATTATTTAGATTTTTATACCATTTTCAGGGTGACTTGTGGCGATACAAACTTCATTTTTTTCTGAACCAACCTTTTTTTATTGTGAATAAGTGTTAAGCAAATAATTTTAGTGAAAATGCTGATATAATAAAATCAAAATTCAAAGAGTAGTTTCTGATTTATTACAATCTATACACTAAGGACTAGTCTTTAATGATGGTTTTACAAAAATATAAAATACATTTAATATTGAAAATAGTGTTCATTATATTCTGACAATGTTTATAGACTATAAAATTTTAATAGATAAATAATTATTACTTAAGCCTTCAAATTGTTATATAAGTCATCTGCTTAACTCAATTTACAAGAAAAAAATATGGTTATCATTTGAAAAAAATGTCAGTATATTGCCACTGTGCACTTTTCATATCCGGTATAAGAAATCTAAATTATTTAAAAGACGGGTCTTGCACGCGCTTAAAAATTCTGAGAATCAGAATTCGAATGAATCCATTATCGAAGGACAATATGGGTGTGAGCTAATGCTCGGCGAATCGCCCCGCGTGTGTGTACGTATACATATACATATATACACACGCGGAAGGAATGAACAGTTGCACCGAAGCACGTGTCGCGGCAATTTGTCGCTATCGTCATGGCAGGCGGGGGCGGGGTGAAGGTCTCGTGGAGGGTTCGTTCACGGGGTGCGAGTGAAAAGTGCCTCGGCCGGTTTGCCCTCTACACAATACTAGCCAAAACCATTGATGTATATAATGTAATATTATACGGAGCGGTGGGTCATCGTCACGCCAAGTATGTTCGAACCGAGTTTTCCCGGGAAAACTCGCCGGTCCGCCCTGTATGCACGCGCACGCGCGCCGTACGCCAATATGTTTTACGCTGGCGACGCCGTGTATACTACGCCCGCCGCTGCCGCCGCCAGAATGGCACCGGTTCAAATCAAAAAAAAAAAAAAAATAATAAGAAAAAACGGGAATTTTTTCGCAAAGCAAATTTCTGACAAAATTAATTTTTATTTTTAATGTAGCAAAAGAAATAATAACCGTAAATGCATGGAATTTTCACCAAATGTTTATATAAGTTTTTTCTATATACCATAAAATTTTTAAAATGTTTCCATTTTTTTTTTTTGAGCTATTTATAAGCAAAATAAATTTTCCGGATTTTTATTATTTTTTTTTTTATTATTATTGCCGATAAAAAATTTTTCAGTCAGTTAAAAAACTTGAAAATGTAATACAATATTCTTCATAACTTGTTCTAAATTAAAATCAAAGTGAAATTTTTTTTTTTTGTTTTTTGTTATACACTTGTAGAGAACAGTCCGAGACATTTGCCGAGAAAATTGTGAGGTCTTATTTATGTAGTATCTTTAAAATAATGCCTTAAATCAGTAAAATTATATTCTGAGAAAATAAAAAATAAATGTCTATTATGACATAGTTTTATGATTTTTTGTACAACTACTGTACAAATAAAAATGATTTACCACATTACTATTTAATACATATGACCAGTGTTGGGATTAGATATAAGTACTGTTTTATCTAGATAATATAAAGATATAGATTATACAACAAAAAATTATTTACATAAAAATTGAAGATAAATATTTTTTTTACATAAATAAAAAAAAATTTTTTTAAAAATATATTTCAATTTAATTTTTAATGTGTACATATTAGTTATTACTCAAATATGATTTAAACACAAATAATAAGTTTAAATTAATGTTTGTATAGTAGACATCATTATTCGTGAAAAGTATAAATAAAAATTACATTTTTCAAATGAAATATTTGGTAATACTTATAATATTATAATAATAAATAAAAGAACATTTTCTTTGATGTTAAATTTTATTATGTAAAATATTATTTATACAAACGAATTTATCTAGATAAGTGATTTTTTTATCTTAATAAATTAATTAGATAACTTGTAACTATTTATCTAGATATGTTTCAACACTGCATACGACTATCATCGTAATAATAAAATATAATAAAAAATAGGACTGTGAAAATATATTAGTATATAAAACAATTTTTCAAAATTAATATTGAATTATTTCCAATTACATACAGTATCAAAATATATACGATAATTTCTAATTGAACAGTCTAATCTGTATGTATGACGAAAAATGTGTTGTATTTACTGAGTAAATTAATATCAGATTACTGTTTATGTTTTATAAATTATTATATATTTTTCTCACGTATAAAAAACATATTATGTAACTTATTTATCTAATATATACATTATATGATATAAATGTATTGTTTTAAATTAATATATACAAATAACTAAAATTGTACAATCTTTTAATTTATAATAGTTTCATATTGCTCAACCAACTCAAAGTCTTGGAATCACCGATCGTTTACCAAAAATAATTTTCATAGGCATATTATACTACTATACCACCACTCTTTGATTTAATTTATAAAAGCCGTTTTTAAAACCAAAAGCGTTATTTTTAATTTATTATACTATTTTTTGTGCACTTTGTTCTCCGTGGCTATTACGTTATGCATAACACTTACTGGTTATTATAATAAACGTACAAACTTTGTCACACTTCACATAGTCTACACACTCAGTCACTAAACTTTACCTTATTTTATTCACTTCACTCATTTAAGAAGACAGTAAAATTGATTGATAAGCCAACGCCCATTTTGTGTACGTTATGTATACCAATTAAGCCCTAAAAATTGGACCACGTAAAAAAAAAGACAATATAAGAATATTGTATGTATGAAAAATTGTTTCGGAAAGCTAAAGGACGTAAAAACATTTTTTTTTTAGGAAAATGTCTCTTAAATGTCTTAAGTAAATGTGAAATGGATTTCACCGGGCTAAAGTATGAATAATTTAAATGAAATGTATAATATTCAATATACATATATCTTTTAGCACACAAAAGTTTATTAAGTTGAAAAAAATAGAATTTAGCTGGTCGGATACGATGACTATGGGTGTTCACCCTTGCTTTCGTTCAGAGATATAGAATCTAATAGAATATATTATATATATATATATATATATATATATATATATATACGTTTTAAATTACTAATATTGGAAGTATTACTATATTAGATATAACAGATATAGCTTTTTTAATTTTTACAAATTCTACTTCAAGTAAACATTTTAAAAATCATGCCATTCTATTATTTTAAAATGTTTCTGGTTAGTACGTAATAATGTGTAATAATATATATTTAATGAAATATAAATTATGCGCAATTTAAAAAAATGTGTATAAAATATTAAATTTACATGTAGATAATATTATATTGAGACTTTTTCAAATATTTAAATAGTGTGTAGTGTAATTTAAGGATATCCACCTAGTAAACCCTGAAGATCATAAACTTTACATGAGTAATCTAATTTATGGATTCTGAAACAATGTAGGTATACTAGCATAGGTACACTTTGAATATGTGGACGGAATATATTGTATTCAAGATTCAACTTGATCATATATTTAAATTCTATTTTATTTCTGTAAGCTTTGAACGATACAATTATTCTAATAGATGAGGATATAAATAATTAGTTACCTATTTTGAATAATTATTGTACAGATCACAAATGTAACCACAACACAGTAATTTAAAAAAATCTGATTTCTCGAAGGAAGATAATGAAAACATATTTATATATATATTTAAGTAAATTTGTTCATTGTTAATACACATAAATACTTTAAAATATCATAACTATATGAAATACATATGTTCTAATAATGTATAATTTTTAATAATACATATTTTTATACGATAAATTACAAAATACTTAGGTATATAAAACCATGATATGAAAATTTTTAATTTTTGAATAAATGACCAAATTTTTGATGATAAAAGAAATAATTCAGAGTTTTAGTATATATTAACAATTATATAATAATATATACATATATATATATAAATTGTCCTTAAATTGCATTGGCGTAACAACGCTTATTGAACAGGTTTGAAGACACCTATTAAACGTTAAAAAATTTTTAAGGTATTCTATAGAGGTCTACCTGGTCATCTACAATAAAACTTTATAACTTTATTTTAATTCGAATTTGTTTCATTTCCATATTATAACCTTTGCCACAATGGTCAGTTGGCTTAAAGCAAGAATATTATCATTGAATATAGATTAGTATAACAATACTGTTTGCAATAGTTATAATTAAAATAACAATGGATAAACTTGCACACGAAGTAGAACATACAAATACTAAAACAATATACGTGTATACAAGAAAAACAATTTAAATTTTTTAATTTAAAATGTTTAAAATTAATGTATTTATGTATAGAGACTTCAATACGCACCAGTTCACGGCACGTTCCAACTAGTAATATCATGCTCCCCTTATAGGTTAGGTTTTTAACTGCGTGCATTTATAATTATTTATAATATATTTATTTGTTAAATGTCAATAGTTCTTGTAAATACCAAGAATATACAGAATTTTTATTAAATAGTTTTTAACATTTTGTTCAACTTTCTGTGTATGGTCACATATATAAGGTACATTATAATTTATAGGAATCAGCTGTCTATTATAAACTGTACATAGATAGTATCTTATATTCCTGTTGTGTGTAAGTCCACCCGTTGGGACTTTCCGTAGTTACTACTACCGTTGTTAACTTTAAATATATATATATTATAGAACATTATTAAAATTAAAAAATAAATTCAAATAAATAAATCAATCTTTGTCTAATTTACAATTAATTGATTGGACTACATAAAACATTTTTAACAATTTTACTATCCAAAATAAAAAAGGTTTTCCAATAAAGATCGTAAAAAATATACATACATATGGTAAAACAATTAACTCCCTTGTTGATCCGCTCTGTAGAATCTAAAAGCACACATCATAATAAACCTAATAGCTCCCTTGTACCGATCAAAATCCAAAATATAGTGTCAAAAATAATGTGTATATTATGGATTTTGGGCGGGGCTTTCGCTATAACTCCTATGACCTTATTCAATAAAAATGCAGTATTTGTACTGTTAACTAGGTAGAAATAGTATTTTACAGTTGTTTCATATTTTATTAACATCTGGTGAATATTATATAAAATAATACTTAATATGTAAATATTATGTAAAAAAAATTACTCAAAATTAAGAACAGAACAAGACTTTAAAATAATAATGGCAATACATAATATGGTGTAGTTATGTTTTTTACTTCAAAACTACATTTTCTTAATTTTATTTTTTTATGAACATTTTCTAATTATTTATAAATTAGATTAATATATTTATGTAGAAAAATTACTTAATAAAGTAAAATCTAATACTATATAAGTACTCATATAAAAAACAATAAATTGAAAAAAAATGCTACAACCATGCTACGGTCACGAAATCTATTTTTAATAATTTTACACTTTTGTTCACATCCCTTTTTTAAGGTCAATATTTACATAAATATTGGAAAATATAAAACTTGAGCCATCTTTATAAGATAATATTAAAATATATTATATTATGCTCTATACTTTATATTCCTAAAGTATTCAACTTCCAACTATATATCAGTTACCAAATGTATATTTTAAATCACACTCTAAAGATGTTCAATTACACTTAAAATTACAAATTGTTTCGTATAGTTTAACATAGTTTAATAATTTAGTAGAAAACTCATCAAGATAAATTATTAGTGTAAATGATAATAACTACGCTATATGTTATTTAATATATACACATATATATATATATATATTTTTTTTTTTTGAGGTGCGTCATTATACTTTTGTTTGTGTGTTTATCAACAAATCTTTTGTTTGGTATTTCCTATTATCTTTGTACGGCATGTACACACGGATGAATATATTCACTCAATAAAAGAGAACTTTTATAAAGATTACGCACTTTAAAAAAATGAGAAGGATTATGTTTGTGGTATAGCATATGAAAAGAATATATAAAATAATCACGCTTTCCGTTAACAGACCAATGATCTATTCTCATTTAAATATATATACATCATCTCAACATTTTCACACATACATAAATGTATGAATTTTCCCTTAGGTATTTGGTTCATAATTAAAATATTAAAGAGATTTACTTTTTAAAACTAAATATATCTAGGTAGAAGAAATAATAAAAAACACATTTCAACAATACATATATTTTTTAGTTCTAAAATTTGTGGCTTAATTTAAGTCCTAATTGAAGAAAAAATGTGTTAGAAATCTTGTTCCCTTCTTGTACCTACCTGTATTACGGAAAATACTAAAAGAAAAAGAATTTACGCACGTGATTATCGCTTGATTAGAATCCAGAATAAAAACCTATATTAGGTTGTTTGGGTTTTATCCAATAGTATAGCTTTTACGTCGAGATGAAAGAGATACGAATGACTGGACATCTGGACATAATCCAAAGAAGTTTATTACTAACGTCAGTAAGTACAAGACAATTTAACAGGTTGAACTAGACTTAAAATAAAATAATCTACATTTTTTTGTAAACAATTTAATTTTTATTTGCCCGCTCACTGTTTATAATATTATTTAACTACCTACTCATACCTATCCTGATTTTCTAAGCCAAACCTTACCCTTATATACAATCTGCACTGTATATAATGAATATTTTTTTTATATTTATAAATTAAAATGATTTGTCTTTAAATGAAAAATGATTTTTTTTAATAAATCAATACAATATAATACATATTTAAGTTGTAATAAATTAATAGGTGCAAGTTATGTTTAAGATTAGTGATGAAAATGAATAAACTTAAGATATTTTCATATTTAATTAATACAATTGGGTATTCAATAAACATAAGTATATATTTTTATATAATAGGTTATTATTTTTTGTATGAACATAATATATAGCCATTAGAACTTAGAGCAGTAGGTCACTAATATCAACTACATATGGCATAGGTAATCAATAATCATATATAACAATTTAATATTACGCCTAATACTTTTAAGTATCTATATTTTATGTTGTACATTGGTGCAACTAGGAATATATTTTAACCATTCTATAATTTATAGAAATTTTTATTTTTAATTTAAAATATAACTAAATCAAAATCAAATCTAAAATGTAGATATTAAATGTTATGAATGATGTAAAAACACACATTACATATAATAAAATAATTTTTAATAGGTTATGTAAGGCTTATAATAATAAGAATAAACTACAAGTTATTCGTTTATTTATTTGATAATTAAATACCTCGTCAGCCATTGATTTAATACAAAACTGAAATCCTAGTCTAAGTAGGGATAAGGTGACGTAAAATTCTGTGGAATGGTTGATTGCGCCTTTAAAAGAGGAGATGGGTCGGAATGGGAAATAAAGAATGGTTACTCATAAAGTAAGAAAGAACGCCGAAAGAGACAGATACTAATAAATCAGGGACATCAAGGTTACCATTAAGAATGTAGGGAATACACAGTAACACAACGAGAAGATAGTGAAGGAATATTAAGAATTGGGCAGACGTGGGAGTATTAATGTGTAGTCATGTGGAGGAGATCAATTTTTAATAGAAGTTATACTAGAATTAGATACATGTAATAATACATTATTTCAGTTCCATTTTTCTACATTAATACGTTTACATAATTATGATGCATAAAATAATATTTTAAATTACCTTTGAATTATTAAGATTCTAAATATTAATACATAAATTGATATTAACAATTACAAATTACAAATTTAAACACATAGAAATGATTAATACTAATCGATTTTTGACACCTATTGGCGTTTATTTTCTGCTTTTTCCTACATTTTTTAATTTTTAAATAGTTTAAATAGGGTAACCGATTATTATTTTTTTCTTTCCCTAGCATCCTTACTTAAAGAATCTGATTTCCCTAAGTTTGTTAAACATTTGAACATCTGGTGGATGATTGATTGGTTTTAATATACAGGTGTGTCAAACTAATGTAGTAGGTACCTATATATTTAAACCGAAATCACATGATTGATATTATTGAACTATTAATTAATAAATTCTTATATAAAAAAAAAAGAATTTAAAAGATCCGTTCTTTTCTCTATTGTAAACGTGAGTTGATATGTATGAAATTCTTCTATTTAAAAACTTTAATAAGCTTTAGACACACAAATTTTAATGGCAACAATAATTAAGTATCGAACAAATCAAAGAATTTTACACATTAGTAGGTATTAATACAAAGACAAATAGTACAGTAAAATCATACAAAAATTAATTTATAGAAATCAAATATTATAAATACATAAAATGTATATAATAAATCACAAATCATACAACCTTAGTAGTCGCAAACTGATACAACAAATTTGATAAATTAGTTAAATACAAAATATATTAAACAGAATTACACAAAGCCTCTAATTATATTAAACTGATTCATTGGTTATGTTTTTATATAGGTATAATGTATATATAAATAAAATATTAACAATATATATATATATTATTAGATATAAATTTATTGTTGTATCTGTAGTAAAAGATTATAAATAATAGTTGAAAAATATTAACTTCAGCCTATTTTAAATTCCGAACCAAGTGAAAAGTGTAATGGTTTTACCTTTTATATTAGCATTTCTTTTTAAATGTTTTTAATTAATTTTCCTATAAGAAATTACGAATACTTTCGAGTAAGAGAATTAAAAATGCCCATGTAACACTTTTAATTTAAAATAAGAATTTTTATTTTTTAATATTTTGAAAAATACTAGCATGTACCTATGGTATTATTTTTTTCCCATTTATACACATTTTCAAGTACCTACAATAATTTCAAAATCATTTTAAATTTGTTAAAATTTAATATTTTACATTAACACACATCATATTACGAGGAGCGAAACAAATCTATATTCTATAATACCAAAATTTGAATTTTGTATCTTGTCCGAATTTTTATTACTTAAATTATAAATATTACTAATTCTTTAATAAATTAATTTCAGAATTATTAGCGCATTAGTATTTTGGTATAATTAAATTTATAATATTTGTGTAAAAATCATATTACAAATATTTCAATTTGGTGAAATATATTTTAGATCATAATTTAAATTGTCTAAATATTGTATCAGGTCGTATATTAAGTTTTTATCACCAAGATGCATTTTGTTTTCATTAAATTTGTATATTTGAAGGCTTTAGTAAAAAGTATCTATTCTAAAGTAGAATAGGTAGTAGGTAAAGAACATATATCAACTCCCACACAACCTCTTGTAGAATTCCAAATAAATTATTCAACAGTTAATAGTATACACTTTTTAAAACAACCATAGATAACATTAGGTTCTGATGCAAAATAAAAATGTTAAATATATTCGACGTGTTAAAATGATAATAAAAAAATAAAAGTATTCAACTGTTATTCTACCAGTTGAACTAGTTACATTATTTTATAAGCCGATAAAAGTTTATATCACAAACCAATAACCTAGTTTCAGTGAATCACTATATTAACAGCATCATAAATATTATGAAAAATGTTAAAATGAAGTAAATAGAACTATAATAGTAACATGTATTGTGGATATTAATAACTGTGATTATATCAATATATTTTGAATTTTCAACGTAAATAATGAAAAAAAATTTTATTTAACATAATATTGAATTATTCATAAGTTCTACATTTAAATTGTTATCAATAGATTTTAGACAGAAGATACACACACACACATATATTAGGTAACCTAACACTTAAATTTCAAGTAACATAGATTAAAATAAAGCATACAATCTTTTATATTTTTAGGCAATTAATGTAGTTATATGCAACTTAAAAATTGTATCATTTAAATACACTAAATTTAATATTACCTAATGGTCAGAGCCTAATAACTCATTCTTAAATTTACTCAAAAATTAATTTTTCTAAGCACTATTTTACTGATTTTAGTTTTTATATGATGTGTGATAATGAGAATTAACACAAAATATTTGACAAAAGTGCTTGTAAATATTTTTTATTATAATATTTTATCTACAAATACTATTTCTACTTAATTTTGCACCACAAAATAATAAAATGCATAAAAATATCTTCATCAAATAGTATGATAATAAAAATATAAGTTACCACACTATTTTTATCTAATAAATAAATGTAACAAACCAACTTTCAATCAATAAAATAAATATAAAAATAAATGTAGAAGAGAAATGTCATTATCAAGTTTGGAATACTAAATAAAAAAAATAGTCAATTACAGGGTTAATTATAATATGAATTAAGTACAAGTCAGAAAAAGTTACAACATTTAAAAACTCCATTCTGATTTATAGAAATTATATATGATTCTAGACTTTTTTTTTTAATAATATTTCTTCTTAATTTGTTATATTAAGTATTTTTGCTCTATTCAAATTAGTTTAAAATATTTAATCAGTTTTATTCAAGACTTAATTGTAATTTAATTATAATAAACGTATACTCAATTCTATTTTTTTTGAGTAATTTGGCTATGCTTACATATAAATTATAGTTGTCATGCACAATATTTCTTTCATTTGATTCTATGTACTATAGGTACACAAAAGATTAACAGTTATAATTAATTATGAATTCATCGTTTGAACCAT
Organism: Pentalonia nigronervosa; assembly: GCA_014851325.1. Taxonomy (NCBI): domain Eukaryota; kingdom Metazoa; phylum Arthropoda; class Insecta; order Hemiptera; family Aphididae; genus Pentalonia; species Pentalonia nigronervosa. The sequence goes on along the minus strand of JACXSJ010001229.1, from coordinate 57,349 downwards.
AAATAATCACAATTCATAAATAACAATTAACTAATGCTAATTAATTTTGCGATAAAACTTCTAGAAACTAGTATTTATTTGAAAATAAAAAACATTTATCTCTATAACTATATAATTTAACAAAAATTACAAAATTTACAAAAGCACAAATACAATTTCAATTCAAAATTCGATTACGTATTTTATTACACAGAACATATAGTGTAAAATACATAATATTATATATAACAATCTTATTATGAATATAAAAACACCATTAAATCAAATATACTAATCATTAGAGGTATCTATAAAAAAATAGAAATGGTGTCTATTACACGGGTAAATTCTACCTGTCATTTTTAACATAGTAACTATACAACACTATACACTAGTGACTATACACTTTTTTAGGAATATGATAAATAATAAGTTATTATACTATACAAATATACTTATTTTAGAAATATTTTTAATCAATAAATGTATTATACCGTTCAATAAACAACTTGGTAAGTAAAAACTTGTCTTATATATATATATATATAAGATACATATGTATATATGTGTGAAACAAAATAATACAAGAGTATGTTTATTCATTGGGGCGCATACGCATTGTGCAATCGTCGCGCCACACGTATAACGGAATTGAGTTATGTTGTCGCCCGAGACACATGGTTGGGTTGCGCCCACTCGAAAACGTCTCACGACAGCGCGGAAAACAGAAAAACAGAAATGTGGTTATCTTTAATCGCCCGTCGGCAGCAGCAAACCGCTGCCGGCGTTTTCCTGGAGTACGGTGACAGGAGCGGAAAACGACGGAGGAGTATAAAAATACGACGAAAGGACGACGACAGGGGACGAAATGTCTGGTGCGGTAGAGAGAGGTGTAGAGTGTAGCACTGTAGCGGGTGGTAGGGTGGTAGGGAAGGCGAGAAAAAAAACGAGAAAAATCCGTTGTTGACCGGAACAGACGGCGGCGGCGACGACGTAATGAACCACACGCGTTTGTTGCTCCGGTCGGCGCGCACGCATACTTGACCGGGACCCGCGCACACCCGCGTCACGGCGTCATGAATTTAATGATTACTATTATTAATACTAGAAGTAAAAAGTAGTTGTAGTAGTGATGCTGAAAAAAAATAATTTGTTATCTTTAAAGCCACACTATTATAGCTTTACAATTACACCTCTCGTTGAAAGAGCTGGTGAAACAAAAATGTTTAAGGGTAGTTCAGAGACTCGTGCATGTCACGATTAAGTTTGTGTGGTGCCCGAACACGCTGAATAAAACTAAGTGTGAAATAAAAGTGCTTGAATAAAAAAGGAATGTATATAATATGATATGCCCACCCACTATTGTATCTCTACACTTTGACCACTTAAGTATACACTAGATATACTGCAACACGTCCACAAGCAAATCGATAATAAATTATCAGGAAATGATACTAGAACTATACTAGAATAATATTAGAACTAGGCTACGATGATGGGATGCCATCGGTCCTCGAGGACGTTATTTTATTTTGTTTTTAAGAGCTACAAAACCACCGTTCATTTATAATGTAGTTCATGTAATAAATTAATTTAGTTTTTACTAAGTCACACGCGTAAGAAACGGAAACGGTAAACATTGTGTTGATTTATAAAAGCAATGAAGACGTCAAATCATACGAAGGCAGTGACGCCGAAGTCCCAAAAATGTAGTCGGAGCGAAAATATTTAAAAAGACCATAACATCTAAATATCGGTTTCGATGGTGTACCGGAGGAAAGGTATAGAAAAAATATGAAGAGGTCCCGTTCTAAATTTTCAAAAGATGTCGGACCATGCCCAACTTCAACATAGGGTTCGGCGCCACTGTACGAAGGTATGGGTGGTATATAGGTGCATTACAGTCATTACTCGTTACACATTCACGCATACGACATGCCTATACCATTCATTAATACAATACGCAGATTGCGATTACCGTGGCGTGTACGCGCGTACTATTGAAACAATCGAACCGAAATAATTGCAAATTTATACCTGATATACCGTGGTTGCAACGCAGGGCACATTCGGTGTTGTTGCACAGTATAAAATAATAAACTCGGGTCCATAACACAATATTATAAGATACACGAGGGACACGGCGTAAAACGACATAACGTTATATTGTATTACGCGGAGCAACCCATAAGTCATGATATAACATTATTATGTACTGTATTGTACTATTATAATATAGACATACATACAGTCGTTGCGTCACGAGCGCGTTGTAGACGTACGCCGCGGTGCAATTAACCGATGCGTATATTAACCTTTCGGCTACCGCCGACGCGCGCGCCAATTGATGTCCGATCTCGACCTCGACGACCTCGACCCCATCAAACTGTCGCAGCACTACACCAAACTATACTACCACTATTTCCATATTGTACAAATATATAATAATACATATTATGCGCACATGCAGACGAGTCCCGTGTTTTATTACGAAAAAACGCGGTCTCCAATAAAGTACTACGACGGAGACTTACTATGATTTATAGATAGGTTATATATAAATATATATAAATGCCAATACCTACGCAATTTATGAATATCATTCATTATTGTATCTATCGGCATCATTATTATTATTATTATTATTATTATTATTATTATTATTTTTATTATTATTGTAACGCGACGTGGCTGATCATATTATTCAGTTTTACCACTTTTGTTTTAACACTGTGCACGCACGTCGAGGGATATTGCCAAATATGAAATGTAATTCCGTTGAGAATATTATTACGACGAGATATTATTTTTCATGAAAATTCAATTAAATATTATTTTTTTTTTTTTTTGTTTTTTATACTAGATTAAAAACCAACAGATAGCACCCTTCGGGATAAAGCCTATCGTATGAAAATAGATTAATTTAAGCAATATATCATAATGTTGAGTTTTTGATGTCGTTTCCCTTCGTATACTCCCAAAAGTAACACAAGTAACAAAATATCTATAATCAAATTATCATATCATTTAACGATTTAAAAAAATAGTACATTTTTAGTATGCATTTTTTATAAATTGAGAAAAATATTATCCACTTGTCTTAATTAATAAATTAATTATTTATCACATAGGCATACAAATACATACAATTAAAGTATATTATACAATTCAAAATTTTAAATAAAAAGAATAATTATTCAAAATCATGAAAAAAAAATTATTTTTAACTATCATTTGTATTGTTGCTATATTTTTTTAATAAACAATAATCAAATTAACATAAATAATTATTTAGAAAAACTTTGGTATTTCCTACTTAACTATTTTTGATAACTCTGCCAAAGTTTACCAACTATATAAAATGTTCTGCTCCAAAACGTGCTATCAAATATAAAAAGACGCATATGTAAAATCACTACATAATTCGTTTCACTCAGAACCTAAAATATTATTACAATATACATTTTTAATTTATAGATGATTCAAAATTACAAGTGAATATCAAATTTGAACAAACTTTTAAATTATTAGTTCTATTATAAAATATACTAGTATGTGTGTGTGTACATTAATAAATGTACTTCTAACAATAATGCACCTACCTAACTAAAATTATTTATAAATATCCAAAAAATATACTTTAGGTCATATACATTAGGTCTATAGTTAAGGTTATAACGAACTCTTGCATAAGATAATTCAAACAACAGTAACATTTTTAAACAAGGAATAAAATATGAAGAAAAAAATCATAAAATCAATTATTATGCAAATGTGCAATTTAGCAAAATATTTTTAGTTTTAAGCATGATAAAACGTTCCAAATATGTTGAATATAATCAAAATAAAACAAGTAGGTACACTACTAGTATACACTAGTATATATTATTGTTTTAATAGTCCTCGTGGACAGATATTGTTTATGAGGTTTATCTTAGATAACCAACTTAATAATTAATAGCTCCAAAAAAGAAATCACACAATATTATATATTAAAACAATTTATATTTGTTTTATCTTAAATGTACTTCGTTTTTAGAGAAGACAATTGTCGAAGCAAATAATTATTTTTAATTCTTTATATTAATGATAACTACTTTTTCTATTTTTGGTTTAAAAAAATAATCTTTAAATTCAAAAACTTTTTAAACCCACTAAAGTATTTACTAGAGTGCATAAACATAGCTTATATATTATATAGTTGTACAAAATTGCCATACAAATGTTTATATGCCTACAACAAATTAGTTATGTATAAAACATTTAGCTAAACATATTATAACTACTGTAATTAATAATGATATCAATACACTTAAAAATAATTCCAAGTTTTTAATATTAAGTTAATAAAATTTATTTTTAAAAACATTCTATAGAATATAAAAATGAGCCTTTTAATAAAATATTACGCATTATACGCATTTCCGATAAAAAAAATAATAAATAATAATAATAAATTATCTACCTAATCATGAACAGTGAATTTATTTTTTTAAGCTTCGTAATGTAGCTTTAACAATAACTAGGCATATTAATAATAATTATATGGAATTAAATTTAAAAAAAAAAGGTTGACAAGTGGGTACCGCTCTGCTGTACAGTGGGTGTCGAGTAGAATCAATGTTATGAATTTGTTAAATTTGAATTCAATGATATAAAATCATTGTATACGAATAACGATTCTGAACGAAGACGATCTATCAACCTACAGAACTAAGTGTATTTTAAGATATTATTGCTATTAAAATAAATCATGTTACTATTAATAACACAGTAAATTTAATTCATTTTTGTAAAAATCATTGCATTTAAAAATTTAATTGAGTGTATAAAATATAATAATATACTTTAAAAGTTTTAAGCATCCACGAAAAATATTTTTAAATTACAATAAAATAAATAAATAATATTGTTATTCTTCATTTAAATATCTAATTTCGTCTAAATTTGAACTTAATAAAAAATCTCTATAAAAAATTTAATACATTTTTATTTATTTAATACATTTTTTTCATTATTTTGGTTAAACTATTTAAATACTTGCGAAAGACCTTGTTTTAAATTTCAATTCTTAGTTAAAAAAACTGAACATTTTATACATTTTTAACTATAAAACAATTTTCAAATGTTTAATGATGAATTTCGGTTAAAATTTAAAGTTTAAATGCTTATAAAAAAAATTGTATCTTTTTAATATTTTTGATTTGCTATTTTAAAAACTTATGAAGAATCTTGTATTCAGTTTTCAAAAAATTTGACCCAACAAATTTTTTTATCGATATTTGAATAAAAAAAATTTGCAAAAACTAAAAATTTCTTAGGTCTAAAATTAGTTTAAAAATTGTCAAAATATTAAAAAAAAAAATTGTATAAAAAATGATAATTTAAACATTTAATGAAATTTTCAAATGTCTACAATTATTTCTTTTTAAAATACATTAAAATAAGAAAATCGTTCCCGGAGAAAACCGGTAAATATCCAATGTCTAATAATTTCAAACGCTCATAAAAAATTAGTTTGACTTTCCGGTAAATTTGTTTCTTTTAGAAAGGTAGAAAAACTTATAGAGATCCTTATGTTGAAGTTTTAAGTCTTAGATTTGAATACAAATTTCTTTTATGAATTTCCTACTCAAAAAAGCATCAAAATTTCGTGATTTTTATGTATTTTCTTGAAATTTTAACTTTTGATGCTTATAAAAAACTATTAGAAACTTACGTTCAGCTTTTTTTTTAATTTTCACTTAGAACAAGTTATAAAGAACATTGTATTACATTTTCAAGTTTTAACTGGCTGAAAAAATTTTTATCGGCAATAATAAAAAAAAAAAATAATAATAAAAAAACCGGAAAATTTATTTTGCTTATAAATAGCTCAAAAAAAAAAAAATGAAAACATTTTAAAAATTTTATGGTACATAGAAAAAGCCTATATAAACATTTGGTGAAAATTTCATGCATTTACAGTCATTATTTCATTTATTATATTAAAAATAAAAATTAATTTGGTCAAAAATTTGCTTTACGAAAAAATTCCCGTTTTTCCATAATTTTTTTTGATTTCTCTGGCTCGTATAAAAACTATTGGTAATTTTTTATTTTTGACTCCCCAAAGTACCAACTAAATTCACTTTCCTATCAGAAAAGATACTGATGAAGAAAATCGGAACACTTTTACTGCCCTAAAACATGATATCAGACAAAAAAAAACACACAATCATTGTAAAATCATCGCTCCGCTCAGAATCTAAAATTAGGTTTTTTTTAATATAATTAAAAGTAATTAAAAAATTTCAACAAAATAAAATATTTAAAATCAAACACATTTTTTGCAAATCTATATTTGTACTAACTCCTTTTTTTCAATAAAATAATAAAAATGTTAGATTTAATGTTTTAAAAATAAAAATCGTGTAAATATATTAATTAAACCATAAAGTTAAAAATTACTTTAAATTACATATGTAACGACAGATTTTCATTAGATTTAAAGATACAAACTCAAGCTAATGTTATTTTTTTAATTATATCAATGTATTATTCAGAGTATTACAGTGAATTAATTTATTTAAGAACTTCTCTATTCATAAATACTGTTTAGTAATTATAATCATATGTGAGCTATTATAGAGCATGCCAGTGTATACACGTATATCTCTAGTCATTAAAAAAAAATACATTTGTATACTGTCTTTTTATTTATATTTTATGGTAAAATTTAAATAAATTTATGTTTTGACGTGATGAAAAAAAATTTGTCGTTTTAGATTTTTTACACTGGCTATTAAAATATAAATTTAGAAAAAAAATAGAATTGACTCAATTATTTTAATGAATGTGCAATCGTTTATTACTTTAACCTGTAAAATAATTCTAAAATTTTAATACCTACCTACTCTCAATAAGTAATTAGTATTTAATAATATGTTGCTTTTAAGAAGTTTTATATGATATTTTCATTCATAATAAATTTGATTTCTGTATAATTTTAAATGAACTTTAAAGCCTTAAGTTCAGACAATGTCTACATCGCAATCTTATAGAATTTCTACATATTTAACATCAGTTTGAAAAGGGTTGAAGTTTGGACGTGTACGCTGAAACTCAATTTCAGTTCTACTTATGACTTATCACATAATTACAGTAGGTACTAAAATTCTGAATTAAATAACTGAATAATGAAAAAATATATATAAAATATAATTTTTTCTTACATTTAGTTAATATTTGTTAGTATACTTATTATTAAATTTGGTACTTTTTAATTTAATTTTTTTTTAAAAAATACATTTCTATTATACCTATTATTATTTAAAAATAAAAAAAATGTATGAATAAAAATGATTATACTATATTCAACATCGCTATCCCCATTCTGAGTTTTCACATCGAACAGTAGACTAAACTTTATTATTTAAGTAAATCATTATTCATATAAGAATCATCGAGGAAAACCAACCACATTAATTTCCCTTTACAAACAATAGAAATAAACCCTTATTTTTGTATGGTATGCACAGTAGAAAATTACCACAAATTATAAACGACCAGAAACTTTGTCGACCATGAATAGATTATATTCAATATTAATTATGCACAATTTTAAACAAATATGAATATTCGTCAATATACATCATTAATTTTTCCAACGCACAAATTTGTAATGCAACTTACACATTTTTAAAATGTATTCTAGAATATTAAATCAAAACTGACAAACACGCATTGTTTAGGGTAGTTATTAAAACTGCAAACTGTCGAATTTATTGGTACAAAAAACAGATAGTTATAACCTACATACGAAATTCTCTCGTATTTTATTGCATAACAGTTATAAACTCAAACTAAAAACATAAATATTATATAGTATATATGCATAGGTATTTGTGTAATAAATAAATGTGTATGCATGTGTGTTTATGTAAAAAAACAACAGTAATATTAAAGAGGTCAATCGAGCGGTACTGGAATTCCCTCTCGTTTTTTCCTCATTTTGCGGGGGTAGAAAGGGTCATGTGGGATGTTATTTCACTCTGTTTTTATACGCAGTGCATACTAATTGCTCTCAAACATGCACGTCACATTTTTACAAATGTGTAATAGAGAAAACTAAACACACATGAAGATAAAATACTTTTCACCTTCTTTTTGGTGTTTCTTTGAACTTATTATTACTTTAGTAAATTTCGTTTAGATGTACTCACATTGTTATTACAGTTTTTAACTACCCATTACTATATTTATTGTTCACAATAATATAATATTAATAAATCAAAAAACAAAACACAATTTGAACAAATGTCCAATTTTATATTGAATTATAATCATAAATGTAACAAATTATAAGAATTAAAAATAAACATCCTAATGTAAAAATCATAGCAATTAGTTATCCCCCAATCATGTACAATTACTATTGTATTGTTAATTATGACAAACGGGCACTTCTACACTAGTGCACTATAAATAATACGTTTAAAAATTAAAATGAATGCAAAACTCTAGTTCCACTCTCCAGGTACGGTTCATAAATTCATTAATCATCTATGATGGCGAGGCAACTGTCTGAATATTCAAACCACATTGTAACAGTTGATTTGTTTTTTTTTTAATTATAAAACTAACAAAAGTAGATATTTAGTTATAAAAATTTAATTTAATTAAATTGGATCTTTCTATTAAGACTTGATAATTTCAGATTCAATAAGCTTCAATCTAAAAATAAAGTAAGCAACAGTATGATACATATACACATCACAAAATATTCTACCCTCTATAGGTATTACACTTATAATTAAACTTATAAATTAGTTATAACTTATTCTAATACCTATTTAATAATCCGTTTGTTTTTAATTAAAATAAAATTTATTTAGTTTCATAACTTTTAAGTGCCGAGGTCTCTTATATTTTATCTCAAATTGTTAGATACCTATAAATAATTATTGTTGATGCTTAATTTAAAATATATTTTACTATTAACAATTTGTTTAATTAAACTATCAACTATAATTAAATAATTAGAAATTTAATTAATTATTACCCATCTAAAGACATTTTAAATTCATATTTCAGATTTTGTCGAAGTGCTATATTTAAAACAGAAAAAATGTCTTTCAATAAAAATATATTGAATACAAAAGTACAATTCAATAATTCTCTGTAGCTTTCCATTATGGTTAAAAATGTCATAATAAGCGTAAATACTAAATAAAGTGCCTACTTCACATTTATTAAGTGATATAAATAAAAATCTTTAATAATGTAGTCATGCATTTCTTAACTGTACAGTTTACTTATTACATATACAATTGTAAATACTCAATAAAAAAAATAAATAACAAAATGACATAATACATGCTGCAACATATTTTTTTCAACTTATCATATATTTTAATGTAAAATGTAAAAACTAATAGTATTATACTAAAGAAGAGTTAGGTCAGAAACGTTAAGCACAAAACTAAGGGAAGTTAATCCTCTAAGAAACTGGCAAAATAAATGCTATACTACACACCCGGGATATAAAAATTAAGAAATAAGATCCTAAAACGGTTATGAATAATAAATATGCTTCTCAAAAAATAAAATTAATTAATTATACTTTAAAAAAACAAGACACGGAGTAAAAAATTGACATTTAAATAATTATAATATATTGAATAACTATCAAAATAAAAAAATTAAAAAATGGTTAGAAATACTGTTTTTATATCATTATGCTAAGTCCTTAAGGCCGTGTTTTTTATTATGTGTATAGTAATATATTGTGAGTAATTTTTTTTTTTTGTACAAAATCGACATTCCAAGGCGACGGCTTTCTAGGGTGTACAATATCCGTAGGAAACTCTCCAGTGTATCTCCAGGGAATGCGAAAATGAACAATATATCAAAGTCCCAACATGCTTCAGTAATGTTTTTTTTTACAATAGAGCACGACGGCGGACGTTTTCATCAAACTGGCGACCCGAAATATGTTTATGAAAAGTACAATTAAAACTAGCAAATTCAAATGGGTATTTATTTGAGATTTGGCTGGCTGAAAACAACACATTTTGAATTTATTTAGGCAGTGGATTTAGCAACAATGAGAGTTGTATCCGAAAGTCTGTGCATGTACCTGCGACAATTACGGTGACAATGGATAACAATCGACGTTTTAATAATAATGAAACGTTATTATTACTATAATTCTGTTTGTTTTGACCTTCAAAATGGTATTTCATTTTAACGTGAATCACTATGACAGATTCTAACTATAAATTAATTTTCCTTTAAGACAATAAAGAACGGCTATAAGTTTAAAATACTTTTACATTTCTTAGTGTAATGAATAATGACAAACGATTTAAGAAAATAAATTCCAGTCACTCAGAAAGTAATATTGATTCTGGCCCTTACTTCTCAAACACTTAAACTTAACCGAAATAAACCAAAAACTTAAAAATATCAAAGAACCATGAAATTTGAAAACAAAAATGTTAATTTAAAAACTACAAAATATCCTATCAAAACAATTTGAATGAAAAAAATAAAATAATCAGCAATTTATGTGTGAAGGTCATTTCTGAACTGACGAATATAAATATATAGTTTACCTTGCATTGTGCAACACTCCTACCTACCAAAACACACAACTGTTTTTTATAAAATAATAATACATCAACAGACGTTCATATTCCAATAGATAATAAATATTGCAAGTTAATTCCTTACTTATTGATGATGTTTATATTTCAATTAAATAAATATATAGTCTCTGTTGCAGTGTTGCTTTACTAACTACATTATCAATCTAAAATATTATAATTATAGACAACTATTTTAAGCTTACCAGTAAAGTTCAACCATTACATGACTAAATATTATCCATTTATAAAATACAAATAATATATTTTATATTTTTATATTTTTTATTTTTTTATTGCATATAACAATTATTTTAATATTGTATTACCTATAACGGCTATACATCATCAGGTATATCCACAACAAGTTACATTCATGTTTTTCTATAAATCATAATTATTTTTATAACTAGCTTAAGTCTTCTACCATGTGCCAATATTTTATTGAAATAACTTTTCTTTAGACATATCTTTTTAATATCTATAAAATTCAAATATGTAACAGAATTTAATTAATTTTCCAACATTTGTTATTTACATATTGATATAATATTATTTTGCTTGTACCTACACTAAAATTCTATCAAAGAACCATTAGAGCTATGTGTAAAGTAAACAATTAATGAATAAAATCGACGTATGCGTAAAGTACACGTACATCTACACAATTTACAGTATGACCAATAGGTTACAAAACAAAATAACTTAACGATCAAAACAATTTGTAACAAGTGGTAATTTTTTATAATTTTCACTTGATATTATTTTATTCCAGTTATCAGACAGCCACGTATTCAAGTCAATAGGTTTGCTTAATCAAAATTTAATAATTTTAAACAGACATTTTCCATCTTATTAAACTAAAATCAATCGTCTACTCTCGATGTTTTAATTATAGGCCATCGTAAGAAAACTATGGTTAAAAAGTTAATGCGTATCTACCAAGTATCTACCCACAATTGTCGAATAAGTTCACGCGTAAAAAACCATAATGACGTATACATATTGGCTATTATACATTAGCCTACATTGTCGATTAAAAATATGGTAGAAGGAAAAAACAACTATTTTGCTACCTAGATGGAATAACTACTTCTCGGACTACACAGTTTTTAAAACAGCGCCATGTGCGACTATCCTCACAGACAAAACACGCCCAAAAATTTACATATTTTCTGATGAAATTTGTCATCTACTATATGGAATTATAATAAACAATAATATACTGGTGTGCCAATAATAATACATGTGCATTCCGTGAGTAAAAAACGATTATCAATTTGATCAAAGCAATTTATACGCATGTGGCTCCTGAATAGGTGTCCCCTCCTGACGTTTTTTTTTTTTTTTTAAGTTGTTTTAGTTATTGGAGATTCCGAACTAATACATAAAACACTGCATAATGTATATGTTGTTTACCTCCTGTTCCAAAAACATATACAATGTGTTCAAAAAGTGAGGAAACTCTTTAATTGATTACCGATTGTAGATTTGAATACCTACATATATAGATAACACAGCTACGTGTTTATTAGGCAGAATATATTTTAAACGCCTCATTGACATTAACCATATCATATTATTCGAACACCTTGTATATAATATACTGTATGAAACTACAAACTGGATAAAATCAAACGAAAAACGTGTCAAAAAAAAAAAAAAAATCTCTAAGCGTTTCGTCGAGACTCCGTGGGCTGCGTACACCCTGTATAATTTTCATAGCAATCGCTGGCTGCAGCAGTATGTCGTTATTGGGTACGCGAAAAAAAAAAACTCATTTATTATAAACCAATTTATAATGACGACGGCGAGCATACACCGGCAGGTAGGTACTGTTTAACGTGTTTACACACTACAGCACGTTTGTCCATATTTTATCGTAAAAAGACGTGTAATTTCAACACGCGCCGCATCTACAAAGCAACACAATATTATTGCCGCGGTTCGTATGACGAGCTGCAGCGGGCGGGCGGCGGCGGTTTGTTTGACTGACATCCATATGGTCGCACATGTTGAACCGCTGCCGCGACCGACGAATGCCGCCGCCGCCGCCGCCGCCGCCGTATTGTTGTTGCATATTATTATATAGGTAGGCCACCGCCACCGCCGCCGCCGCCGCCGCCGCCGCCGCCGCTTAGAATGCGGTCCGATAAGCGGGCGCGCGCGCGACCAACATCAACGCCGGTGTGTGGAACACACCGAATAGAGTTGTAGTCCATTACATAATAACAATATTATTATTATTATTATTATACACAATACACGAATATAACGCGATTGTGGCCACGCGATAACCTCGCGTTTCTCCCCCTCCCTTCCCACGTTTGAGACGAGCGAGCGTCAACGATGCCGGGCCGCGCGCGGGAATCGCTATACGTTACCCCGCCACCGTTTGAACTACGGCGTTACTATACGGTCGTACTGCTGCATCAGTAGGTACAATATTATACGCGATCGGTACGCAATCGTTGTTGCTATCGTCCTCGTCATTATTAGTTATTGTAATTATTTTATTAGTAATATATTTTATTATCTGAAAATATTATAGATAGGCTGCAGCCATCTAGATCAAACTTACCTTGGCCACCTGAAAGTAGTCGGGCCGGAGGGTCTCGACAATATCCTGATCGGGTTTGATCTGCGGCGCCACAGAGGACCGTATACCGTCCAATACGCCTTTGAACGTGAACTTCTTCATGTTGTCCAGCCGCGTTTCCGTCGATCGTTGTTTGACGACAGCTACAACAACAACAATAATAACAACAACAACAACAACAACAACGCAACGACAACAGCAACACAGACGCGCCGCCGTTCACCACACGATCATAATAAAATTATTTCGGTCGAGTTTCCAGGCGGCTGGACCGGTACACGATACGAGAGAAAAAAACCGCCGGTGCGTTCAGCTTGCCATTTTGTTTTGTCACGACGAAAATAAACGTACAATACAACAATATGATATTATATATATATATATAATATATTATGTCTTGTCAATTATATTATATTCTTAGAAAAAATATTATATAATAATTATTATACAGGCATCAAATAACGTTTCGGACGTAGCGCGCCGAACACACGTCGGACGACGACTGACTGCAACGATCGTACTGTTTAGACCGAGAAACGCGACGCACGAAATGTGTGTACCGCGTAACCGAGCGAGCGCGCGCGGGCGCGTGTGTGCGTGATGTATATTATACAGTGTGCGTGTACCTTCGCACGGCGCTACGAAGTGCACCGCGACGGCAACTACTGTGCCGTTTCCGCGTATACTGCACCACCACCACCGCCACCACCGCCACCAACAGCGGCACCACCGCCGACGGCAGTTATCTCGCCGATGTATGTGTGTGCGTGTGTGTACGCGCGCAGTATTATCTCGTTATCTCGCGGCGGGCAAATGTAATGTGTCGCGCGCGTACGATGCGGAGTACGACGACGACGCACGGGCCACGGGCAGACGCGGCTGAGCGTCGACGGCGTTCCACTCGGTACTGTGGACGCGCGTGCGCTCCCCCGTCTGCCGATACTCCGCTTGTGCGGGTGCGTGACGCCGCCGCGACGGCGACCGTCGGTGGGAGCGCCCTGCCGGTGGTGGCTGATAAAAGTTTACTATAATATACGCTACGGGCGCGCGTACTTCCCTCCGCCACTTCGCGAGCGGTGTCCGCGCGAGGTTACGGCGGTGGCGGCGGCGTGGCGTAGTGGCCACGGCGGAGGCAGCGGGAGGGGATTTGTACTCGCGTAAAGGTGTTCGGTGTCGGTGGTGGTGCGCGCGGCGACGGGGGAAGCTTGCTGCTGCCGATCCCGGGCTGTCGCCAATCGTTAAACGGCGGCGGCGGCGGCGGCAACGCAACGGCAGCAACGCCGCCGCCGACGACGACGACGACGACGCCACCGGAGCCCCCTCCCCCCCACCCTCCCCCCCCAAGACTACTCTGGTATTTTACGTGTGTGCTCCCTCTCCGCTTGTCGACATGAGTACACACACATACACGCACGTGCGCGCGCACGCGGAGGGACACCGAAAAGTCTGCTCTGACGCGGATCCTTCGGCCGGCAAGTGACTGGCGGCGCCTCTTTTTCGCGTGTGTGTGACGCTGGCAGTGACGGGCGCGTGGACTACCCTTATGATGATGATAATGATAATGATAATAATAATATTTTGTAATATTATCATAAATTATACTTGGCTTCAGTGATCTCCGCGGGTGACATCTGCATATGTGATATTACGTTAAAATATGCAAGATTCATATGTGTGCGAATCGATTTTTCTTTTTTAAACCATTCGCGATAAACGAGTCTGGAAAGATCAAAATATTATAATACCGTAGTGTGCAGGCACAATTGGTTTTCCGTACCAAAAACCGTTTTATAGCTTTGTAATTTTATTTGCTTATAATACATAACTATTATGTACTACCTAATCCAACCGTACTCATCAACGTATCTATAGCCTATAAGTAGTGGCTGGAGGAAGGACATAGATCCCTCTAAATGTATTTTTAGTCATCCTATGAATAAGTTGAGACTTAAATTTGAAAAATTATTATAATTATCTTATGTCATTTTTAGGCAACATGTGAACGGTACTCTTCGAACATGAGAAGGATAAAAATGTATATAAGATCGAACTAGATCTAACCAGTGTTTCCCAACCGGTGTGTCGTGAGGCTTTCGTGATGCCGCGTAATTTGATTTGTAATCAATTAAAATACAGGTTTACATGATTATTCTTAATCTGAATAAACATAAAATTTTAACTTTTTTACTTTTAATTCCCTGGTATACGGTACTATACGATAAAAGCATAATATTAAATATAAAAAAAAAATGTTGGCATCAAATGTACCACTACTGAATATACTACTGAATTACCTATTAGTGTTCCACGAGATCAAAGAATTTGGAAAATGCTGATCTATACTATTTGCAATTTATATATTTTAAATATAATATTGATAGAGATTTATCTAACAAAAAATAATACATTGAACTTTATTTTTAACAATATCTTTAAAAAAAAGTTCATTTAAGACAGTCGTATTCAATTATAATCATACCTAATATTAAATTAAAAGTGTTATGATTAATAATATTTTTATTTTTATTTCGTCAATTTTGATAAACATTTAAGATAAAAGTCAGAGTACAAATTATAAAAGAGTAGAAGCACCCCACAAGATTTTTTAAAATTTAGATATGGCTAAGGCTCCAGCTCCTGTAATTTTAAGAAAATTTACGCCCATATCCCTACGGCTCAAATGCTTCATACTTGAAGATTTTAACGTATAAATCTATTCGTGTATCTCCAGCCTTTTATAATTATATACCTACCATAAATAATTATAACATTTTTTTTTTTTGAACTATAATGATATATCATAATAATAAGTAATAACTATTAATAGGATGAGGCATAAATCATGGTTCACGTATAAATGTATATTGTACAATAATAATGGATTATAATTACTGTATAATCTCTATAGTGTTACTTAATAGTCATATTATTAACAATTTAAAATTTTAATTGAATGGAAATTAGTGGTCTGAATTTAGATTAACTCAAAGTAATAGCTGATAACTATTTAATAGTAATTAACAAAGTATTATTTGGTGAAATCGTTTATTGGAAAATATTGTCTAAATATCTGAACTTCATTTTACATTTTGGGTTTCACATTAGTTATACAAAAACACCGAAAACTAATAGGACTACCTAATTAGGAGCACCCGAGTACCTCACCAAAAATTTCAAATTTTGTAACAAAATAAAATAGTTTAACCTGTTTAAATGACTATAATTATATTTTACTGGACTAGACCAAGGTCTCAGCTCAAATCAATATTTATATTATAATATACATAGTGGTTACCTAATGAAAGACACAAGTAACGAAGCCCCAAATTAAGAGTCCACTATACTGATATAAAATCATTATATTGGTATTCTCTTCGGACAACAACATGTTGACAAAAATATTACTGCTTATTAATTGTTGGTAATTAGTTATTGTGTAATATTCAATAATAATAAGTTAACAATAACAAATGCAGGTAGATACTAAGTATCACATTTTAAACGTTATGTATAAAGGCTATTTTGCATAATTGTCATTATAATTTATATTTTATACGTAAGAATATAATTAATTCTATTTATAAATAATCACATTTGAATATGAATTATTCATTATTAATTATTCATATTATATGTTATCTGTATAATTATTATACGAGTATACTTGACTTTCAATAAAAACAACTTTACCTTTAAATTAATTGAACCAATAAACAACAGCTACTTTAGTAACTCATAGTACGATGTGTACGAATGTATAGATAAACATAAATATAACTTATTAATCTTTTATTTATATTCACTTATCATTCAAAATATATTTAATTATATGTCAAATTATCAATGTTTTTGTCGCTTATTGAATAAGTTTCTACCTACTTTAATGTGTTATTAAATCTAAATTATATGGATGTTGATATATGCTTTTATAGTCTTATGGATGAAAATGGTAAAACCATATCTACTTGATAATCGCATATATCACATTATCACATTTCACATTTATCATTCAGAGGCGGAACTGTGGAAAAGAGGAAACGAGTATTTATTTATCTACGTGCGTAATATTTTTAATGGCATTAATTTTTTTCAAAATATATTTTAACACCAAATACCAAAACATAATAAATAATAATGCAAAACCAAATTATATATATTTTGAAAAATAAAATTTTTTTATAAAACTGTAATGTAATACCATTATGTATGGATATGTCTGTGATTTGGTAAATGGATAATCGACTGACAACAAAAATGCCGACATGAACCATTGAACAATCGACCGATATTAAAAATCTACCAACAGTACAAATTTTTCATTTTCAAGAAGTTTTTAATTATTTTCGTAACCGCAACATTTATTGACATAAAAATGTTGATGTCGTAGACAGAATAGTTTTATTTTTAATAATAATAGTTTAACTTTCTATTCTGTAAACTTATTGTGGTTGTAATACCAATGAAGAGTACATTTCACAACGTTCAAACTTCATGTAGGTACCTTAAATGTGGGCTCCAAACTAAACGGGAACGACTTTTCTCTGTTTTTGTCTTTTATGATTCCATTCCTCAAGTGCTATGTTCTCTTCATTTAAACTTATTCGTTTATCTTTCTCCATATAATTTTGTGAAATGTGTGTGTTATCGAAGAGTATCTTTTCATTTTCACTAGTATCATTAGGACTCGAGTAAATAAACTTCTCAGTTGCAAGTGCTCTTTCTCCTTATTTGAGTTCATATGTTTATCTTTTACTGTCAACTGTGAAATTGAATGTATAATAACATCATATATGTATAAGCATTGTGTATTTGTGTCATTTCCGTTCAATTAGAATTTTCGCAATACTTTTATGCTAATTATAGCGTCTCTAATTATAACCACCCATGTTACTTTTAAATTTAGACATGATCAGGTGCCAAGTGAAATCCAAAATAATTTACGCCAATTCATTATAGTTACATACTAAATATTTAGGGAGAAAAAATTACTATTTTCTTAATGGTAAGAGAGCTGGGGAAATGTATGCAATAGATTTTGCCTATCGGCTCATTGTCTACGTCGGTATTTACTATTTTGGTTGTCGCCTATCGATCGATCATGTCTGTAAAATGGTTGTCTGTTGATCAACCCAGATGACCAGACACCAGTGAATTTTAACTAAACTAATCATTCCATAAAAAATAAATAAATTTACGCAACTTTTTATTTTATTAATTTGCTAAACAACGAACGTTAATTCGTAAAACTGATACCTAAAACTTAACTAATAAGCTATGAAATTTAAAATAGTACGCTCTATGCCTACTCATTATTAATGTAATATATTTTATATTAAATGCCTACGTGATATAATCGTCTCCCTTTTACTTAATAAATTAATTGTATAAGTACCTAATATTTAAAAGAATACTAAATTGTACTTAAGTAGTATGTACTTTAGAATTTTGTCTAGGGTCTCCCCTAGCATACCTGTTGATTGTTTTAGTGTATTTTTAACTGACTAAGGAATAAGGACCTATATGTTTCTGTTTCATTATAACAATTATTTTGTTCACTTATGTTAGAGCTAGGTAGTATATTAGATACTAGTATTTAAGATACGTATCTGAGATACAATTATGAGTTACAATCTTGTATCTTATATCGTGTATTTAAATACTTTTTTGACTTGTATCTAGTATCTTTTTACGATTAAGATACTAGATATATTCAAAAATTATGTTTTATTTATATAATAGTTTTCCTAATTGCCCAATAACAAGTTTTAAAATTTGTAGTTTTTAATATAAAAAAATATATGTCTTAGATTAAAGTAACGGGTGTCTGGCATCGCGTAAGACTAGTGATAATATATCAACGATAAAACTTCGTTGATCACCGGTCGCCGACGATCGGTTCATATTTTCTATGAACTTGAATTTATAAGTTTTTTAAATGATAAAAATAAATCACTTAGTAGCTTAAATAACTATCCGAAAATAAAAAAAATATTTATAAAATATAACATAAGCTTAACCTCTTCAGCTGCTGTTGAACGACTATTTTCTTTTGCTGGGCTTATTCATTTTCGATGTAGGTCTAGTATCAGATAATACTTTCAAAAAATTATTCTTTTTAAAAAGTAACCAGGAATTTATTTTAAAACATGGGATATGAATTACTTTTACTATGATACTACTTATAATTTATTTAAATTTAAACATTTAATAATTAATAAATAAACATTCCTAATTTATAAATACATATGCACAGTAGATTCTTATTATGTCAAACGTCGCTATTTCGAATTTTCGTTATTTTAAACTACATTAAATTCCCTTCGAAATTGCCATTACACTTGATAGCGTTTTGCTTTCGATAATTCGATTTAAAATTAATCGTTTTTCGTTATCTCAAGTACACAAATAATATTTTTATTACGGTAAGAACAGAAAATTTTGCAGTACATTCAGTATAGTGGTTGTGATTTCACGCGTTAGTAGTTGAAAAAGGTAAAAACTGTGAAATCGCCAATGAATTCAATATTCCACAATTGCATTATCGTCAATTATTAAATAGAAAGATAATATTTTAAAGTTCAATTGTAGAAATATGAAAAAAATGAGGATATCTCCTTATTTGGACATCGATAAATGTTTATTAAAATGGCTAACTCAGTGTCGAGATAAACACATACCATTTAATGGAACAAATTTACTTGAAAAAGCAAACAAATATGCACAACAACTAGGACACACTAATTTTAAAGTTATAGTATAGTGGTTGACTTACAAATTGGAAAAAATTACGCGATGTAGTTTGTGGAAAAAGTACTTCAGTAGACACACATTGTTGTTAAAATTGGATTAAAAATATTCCTAACGTTTTAGCAGGTTATTCTTTAAAAATATTTCTACAATTCAACAAGCTAAACATGCTTTAAAAACATTAAGATATTTTGTTGAGACTACTACAGGTATGGAAGATAAGGCTTTTTCTTCCTCTTACTTTAATTTGGACGTCATTCATTCATTTAACATTTTATATTTATTAGCATTCATATTATTTATTATTTATATATGTGTTATCATTTTTAAATTTTTTTAAAATTTTTGAATAAAACTCGATATCTCGATTTTTTCCTCTTCCCCTTAAGATTCGATATAACAAGAATCTACTGTATTTTTTTTTTTTTTTTTGTATCTAATGTAAATAAATAAATAAATATTAATAAATGTATAAAGTATCTTGTATCTTATATGCATCTCAGATACCTGTATCTTTTATCTAGTATCTTTAAAAAAATATCATAGTATCTTGTATCTTGCATTTAGATACTTTGTTTGAGGTATCTTACACAGTCCTATCTTATGTATTATAATATATTAATTTAAGTCTAAAACTTAATTTTGAATAGTCAATATAGTCAATATTGTAAAATTATAAACTATAAGTAGAAAAATGAATAGTTCATTTTATCAAAACATGTATTTATTTAATAGATGTAGATAAGATATAAAGCCTAAATGACGATAAGTCAAAATCAATACTAATTCCATCATACTTTTACCATTTATACTATGAAAAAAAACACTGGTCGCTGGAGGGTTTCTTTAAGAAATAAGCATGTATTTTTATTATTCTATTAGCACTCATTCTTATTATACTACTAATGTATAGATTGTATGATTAAAAACAAATAAATAAATGCAATGAATAAAAAATATTATATTTTTATTACTTATGTTAATTGATATGATATTTTAATAAGAAAAATGTAGAATCAATAAATTATGTATTTAAACAAAATAATTAAAATAAATAGGTATAATACTGAAATCAAAACTGATGCTAAAGAAAATACAAGATATTTTATACATAGGTATATATACATAAGTATGATACAAAGTAAAGAATAGCTTTTAATGCATATTATGAACAATATAAATTTAATATCACTAATTTAATTAGCGATCACTGAAAATATAAAGTACGGTTTTTTTTGATAATACACAAAAGATTTTTAATTTTTCTTGGCAACTATAGCATACTTATTCTTATTTTATTTTTTTGTAATAGGTCTAATGATTTCAATTTTCCTTTCAAACAATTTTTTCCACATTAAATAATAAATCTCATTTCAGACCTTGCGCTTTTTAATTGTCTTTTGTATAACTTTTAAAAGTAACTTTTCGATTTTAAATACTAAAAAAAAACAGAAATGTATATTGGATATTTATATATTGTTATATTTAATTAATTCCATATATATATTAAAAAGTATAATTATTATGGATTTATATAATTGCTTTTTTTTATTAATAAACATGTTTAACACAATATACATAAATACATAATTCAGTATAAAGTATAGAATCGTTTTATCTCTAAAATGGGTCTTAAAGTCACCCAATACATGAAAAAAAAATGTTTATTTAAATAAAGCATATCCAAGTATCTGCCACCATTAACCAGTTGGAAAAAATCATACTGAAAAATGTTAACCTATTTTGATTGATTATTTGTACAGGAAAATCATTCTTATGGCATTTTTATTTATTAAATTTAATAATTTCTTAATTTTGTTTTATAAATAAATGTTATTATAAAATAGTTTTATTATTTGTTATAATTTTGGAATGTTTAATCAAATTCTGTGGAACACATACGCCAAATTTTATTCCATACTAGGCATCTCATCCTTTGACAGTATTTAAATAGTTTTATAAAATCTTTGTGATGTGGATTTTACGTAAAAAATTTTTTTGGCAATTTACCAAGTAAATTTACCGGTAAATTTACAAAATTTACAGTAAAATTGGTAAATTTTTATTTAAACTCAATTTATAGTGTACCTGTTGAATTTTTTCACAATATTATGTAAATAAGGCAAGATAAATATAAAATAAAGTATTAGTACTTAATCGCTTTATTAAAAATAATAATTAATAATTATTAATTATAGTAAAATACTAAAATATAAAATAAAAATAATTTTGTTCAGTTTCAAAAAAAATAAAAAAACATCTTATAGTACAAAAGAAATTAGCAGCTTTTGTTAAATTAATAATTTACTCTTCATTAAATTAACTGTGTAAGTTAACTACCTATCACCTATGTATTAATAACTTCTTCAAAATCTGATCTTGAAGAAAAACTTTCTGTATCCATTAAGTTATCAACTAAGTCGTCTATATCCCAATCTTCTTCGCTGGAGCTTGATATTATATTAATTTCATGCTCAGTTTCTACGTTTTCTGACAACTGATTTATGTTAAAAGTACTTGTTAAAGGGACAATATGAAAATCATTAACAATAGAATGTGTGTCACTAACATCTGACTGAATGTTCTTTTCAGTGTTTTGGGAATTTTTTTTTAACCTGTTTTTTATGTAAACTGTTTTGGTTCTGATGAATGTATAATAACTTCCCAGCCCGCTCATTAGTTAACTTATTCCTTTTTTTTTGTATGGATGAGTGAATATGTATTAAATGATCTTTCGGTAGCAGCAGATGATGAAGGTAGAGATAATATTGCTGATGTAATTTTACTTAACTTACTACTTCCACAAATTCCATTCTACCAAATGAAAGGGCTTACATTTTCCATATCTAGTAACCATATAAATTGTTATATAAATTTCACGAAAAATTGGTTTGTGAATCCTAAATATCAAATCTGATATTTTTGCATTTTTTAACTATATTGTTATTTTCGGTAACAATCTTAATATCCTCAAGCAAGTTATGGTTGATAACAGTAAATATTATGTTTCCTAGTAAACGATAAATTGACAAATTAAATAATTTTATATCATTTCAATAATTCTATTACTCAGAAACTCAGTAGTAAGTAGTTAACTTATTTAGTAGTTTTTCCAGTATGATGCAAGAGCATCACAATTTTAAAACTTTAGTTATCTTAACTAATATCAATATAAAGATTGGAAAATATTTATTTTTTTTTAACGAAATTCGTTACTAAGCTATCTGTTATAGAGCTTAAAATTAATTTATAAAATAATAATAAAAATAAAAGAATAAAGAGACCTCTCGAAGGAGGTACTTCGTCGTTAAATATTATTATAACAATAAAAAATTATATTAACAGGTAGTAATATTAGATGTATAAGTATACCTAAAAATGATCTCCATTTTGTAATTAAATTTTTTTTTCTAGATAAGCCGGTTACAACACCGCTGTATAAAGGTTGGGTTAGGTATAAATCTAAATAAAAGTGTATACAATAATAATAAGCCAAAATCACTATGCATAGGGGAAAACATTTTAGCCCAGAATTTTGTTTTTTTATGCTCATTTTAATGGTTTTAGGGCTTCTATATAAGCACTTATAATAATGTATATTACCTAGTCCTAAACGGCGAACACTATAATAATTTTTAGTTTAATAAAAATTAATATTTAAAAAAAAAACCTTGCACATATTTTAATCAGTAATATTCCATAAAATTAAACTAAATTGTAAGTAATAACTATTTAATAAGTTATATGAACTGTTATCTAAATACCGAAATTTTCTATTTATATTCCTCTCGCATTCAAAATATTACAATTTTTTTATGACGCATGTATTTGCACGACTATTTTCAAGATTTTCACGCTTTTAGATTATGCATATAAACAACAATTTCACGTGAGAGGCATAATAATGTTTATATCAGAATTTTTTTCTATGCCAATATTTAGCACGTAATTAACATGTAATTTAAACGTTGAGAGGGGGCGAAGAAGTACGTATTTTACTAAGATTTTAATTAGATTTTCCAAACCTGGGGTCTTATAGTATACAATATTATCTACTCACAATACACATTTATATTTCATACGTAGGTAAACATAATAAATTCTGAATAAGCATATTATTTTAGTGGCTTATAAAATTGACGAGAAACCACGAGGAAATTTCCACGAGGAAACCGAATAATATAGATGACTGATGAGTCATGTGCATCCATTACAGTTACTCGAAGCATAATCGCCAGAAGGCTCGTTCAAGACACGTTTGCCCGAATTTATTTGCACTTCAAAACACTATATTATAATTTACGTACTTATGAATGGCGACGATAAAATGGTTTGATCAAAAATTGTAGTGGATTGACTACGTGGTAACTAGACGGACGAGGAGAAAATTACGACGACGACTATTGTTGTGTACCGACAGCCGCATTGACCAATGGAAAATATCGCGGTTAAAGCCGGCTGCACACCTACCTAGACTTTATGTTTCGTGTCGAATTTTTGTACATCAGTTTTGATTTGTTAAACCATACTTTTAATACCATGCTGTCCTTACAAACCAAATTGTAATATCGCTTAATTCTCATAATCTAGCCAAACGTAACTGTGAATTTGAAATATTTCAAGTTTTTCGTCGGGTGGTAACTAAATTTTTGATTATACTATAACAATATAATGATGGACATGTATTAAAATTGAAAATGATAAAAACTTGACATAACATAAAATATACGAGGGAAGTGTGCATTCAACTTAAGCCTGGATTCGCAGTGTTCACCCGTGCGGTACACCGTGCCGTATCGTGTTCCGTTTAGTTAATTCGTTGATACAAACATTTTATACACGTTACCTATCTAAAAGTTGAATATTGTCAACTCTACACGAATCATCACGCGAGTAGACCTTTAAAATTGTATGAACAGCGTTCACTTTGACCGAACTATTACCGCAGTTAACAGCAAGAGCGCGGTAAACTGCCAGTTCACAGGATCTCGCTACCTGTGGAATTCAGGAACAGACACCTTTTTTTGGCGTACTCTAGTGAAATTCCGCGCAGTCCGACCGGCAGACACGGTAAGCACCGCGGCTGAGGCGACCGATCACCATATTAAATTGTTTATGAATAACCGTGAATCTCAATAATTTCCGTCAGTCGGTCTTATGAAAATAGGTCGTCACGGTTGTTTTTCCACCGTCCGATTCTCGATCGTACTATTTTTGCGTCTGAAAGTCCGTGTATATTATACCTATTCCGTAGAAATACATGTCTACAGTATGATAAATTTCTGGCTACGAAACTCAATCGTTTCGTAAATAGTCGCTCGCCAGTACTTACCTATAATATGGCTGCACATTTTAAAATAATGTTGTAATTTTTTGAACGTACAAAATATTGAATGAAAATGTTCAATATATTATCATTTTAATAATATATTTGATGAAAAGAAAGGGCACGTACCTGCAATATATAATATTACTAATCGTGCATTGCTTATATTGAAGGCGTATTCAACATATTGAAAATATCAAAACCATTTTGATATTTATTAATTCCTTATTATTGATCAGGGCCATTCTTAGGGGTGGGCGGGCAGAGCCCAGGCCCTGGGCCTCGCGCTTTTTGCTTAGATTTAAAACCTCACGTTCAAAAAAAAAAAAAAAAATAGGAAAATCGGTTTCAAAAATTATTTTTGCTTTGGACCTCGCAAATTCTAAGGACGGCCCTGTCATTGATACAATAAATGTAGAAATGTGGTTATCGAGTATACGTCCTCTACTACTGTTGTATAAAAATTAGATTTTATTGTATTTATTTACCTACATCAATACGCGTACAGGTTAGGTTAAGTTTCCTCTTTTTAAACGTATTAAGTCAGGTAGATAGCGAAATTATGATGTACGTGAAGTTGGCCTCCAAATTTCATATTGAGACTCTAAATTTTTTCAAGGAGGTTGTTAAATATTGACACAAGTCGGAAGTCGGTAGGACAAAGTCAGGTGCTGCGTGAAGTTGACCCCCCAATTTTAATTTGCTGATTTTGGTCACAAAGTTATAGGTTGCAAATTGTTTAATGTCGGTTACTTAAAGTTGCAAAAAAGGTTGCTAAATATTAGCACCAGTTTGGAGTCGGAAGGCCCACTTCATGTACATATTCCATTAAATCATGTTCTCCGAGAGAAACGCATATCGGTTTGGAGAAACAAAAAGTTTCGCCGAATTTCGGAAACCACGAAGGTGACGATAAATTTCGTTTTAATTGGTTAATACAAAGCATGATCGGATTTTAGATATTTTTATACAACATAATGGTATAATGTAATATTATGAATAGATTTTTTTTTGTCCGAGCTAACGTAACGCGTGAGCTGTTATAATAACACTAACGAGCGTGTGGTGTGTGTGTACATGTCAACACAGAACTAAAACAAATATTTTTATATTATAAATTCGAACTATATGTAATTATTATAACAAAAACAATAAACTATAAATAATAAAAATACAAATTATTTTTCCGACCGTCGACTGATATTTGTCAGCAAATAGGTTTTGTGTAATGATCGGAAGAGCACAATTCAAACATTTTATTAAAAAGAGTGCAATTCGAATATTACCTCTTTTGAAACCGAGTGGAATTCAAACATTACCTTTTCTGTCCCGAGTGCAATTCTTCAACCTTACCCATTTGGTTCACAGCGCAGCTGATCCAAACATTGTCGATGTTCTGACTGACATCAAAGGATGTTTGGGTACGATTTTTGCGCGAGTGTGACCGTCACACAGGCACACGCCTGAACACTCGACACAACGCATTGCGTAATAAAAAATGATTTATCAATAGCTAATAAAAACAAAAATGCCAGCTGGTAGCTATCTATATTGTAGAATATACATACACGTATTACATTTTATATATTATACATTGTCATTATAAACTATTTACAAAATATTAAATTTATTATTTAGGATTATAACTCATAATACTCAACTAAAAATGTCCAAAATATTAAAATACTATAATATATTTTAACAGTCGCCAGTTTGACCATAACGAGAGGAATGTCACGTAACAACATTTCGTCTAAACGCATTGTGTATAATTTTTTTTTTTAATTGATCCTCAGACGTGTACTGCCACTTTTACTATATTATAGTTCTTCATAACTCATAACTCATAAGTAATGTTTGCGGAACACAAACAATAATGATCACCCGATCTCAAATGTTTGGCTGTACGAACGATAACACACGAAACTTGACGTCGTCATAAGACTCTCCCGTTTTTACCCTAACCTAACCTAACATGCCGGAGATAACGGAATATAATATTATACTGTTTCGCTACAAACATCAACTTAAGCGCGTTTCTCGTCCGCATCTGTTTCCGGGACAAGCGGTACATAAATGCGGGCGACTCCTTCGTAACCCTCTCGCCCGCCCATCACCCGTAATCACCCAGACGTAGTGTCTGGTTCGACCCGTCGATCACTCCTCGGTGCACACACGCAGCGATGCGATCAGGCGGACTGCGCGCAACCGTTCGATCGGAAATGCATCGCGCCACCGTCAGATCGTCCGCACCATCACCAGCCGTCACCGTTACGGACGAGCGACGATGCAAAAGGCTGACGGTATTGTAAGACAATAATATCATATCGTGCACTCGACACGGCGTCATTATGTTATTAATATTATCGTATGGCGGAATGTGGTCAATCTGCGGACAGGTCACTCCCCGGTCCCCTCGCCAAGCGTCGACGTCTAGGATTTAATAGTTACAGCTGTGTGACTTATAGGAACTAAATTCCTAGAAAACCAAAGTTCGAAATAAACCGTAGGGTTTACCCCATCACTACAGAGTTAAGTATAATCACGTGGACTCCTGTTGGATCAAAGTTAAGAATAAACCATAGAGTAAAGGCGTCCCCCCCCCACTTGTCATTGTAAAAATAAAATAAATGTAGCATAATATATATATATATTTTATAACTGTATACGCTCATAATATTTTTATACGAATGCCAAATGTTCATAAAATATCATTGTCATTAACCTTATTGGATAATTATCCTCTTTCTGTATGCTTATACTATTTAGTCAGATCACGGAATCTGTTTTGAGTCGTAGTCGACCTGATGGAGGTATGTCTTGAGTCTCTTTACATATATAAACTCGCACATGGTACACATATCCGCAATATCAATATATTATATACCTATAGAGTATATATAATATAATTATTTTACTCGTTGAACCCATACAGTTGTGTTTTTTATGCAAATGCTTTGATTTTAAGCAAAAGGGACTAAAAACTTCTATGCAGGGGGTCCGAGCATCTACTATTAATTACGCCAATACGGTGCACCGTAGACTTTTTGATACAGTATTTTTTTATCCATTGAATCGGATTGTTTAATGCTACAAAACTCGGTACGGATCTGCATTCGTAATACACGCGTATACTAATCTGTTTTCAATAAATATATATATATATATATATATATACAAAAAGCTAGTACACTTGTGAGTACGATAAAATATTACATTGGGTTTGACCGGTCACCGCAGACACGCGTAACCCGTATGTGAACTTTTAGCAATTCGGTTTAGGTTTTTTTTCGTGGAGGATATTTAATCTTACTTATGTATATAGTTTTCAAACAAAAACGTACAGTGCGACTTATCTTCGTGTAGGTATTATGATTTTTACCTTTAGATTTTCTTTAGGCTTGAGAGATGGACGTTTACTGATAGTATCATATAATAAAAACAAACAAATGTTTGATGAATAATAGTTTTTTGTACGCTTTTGCTAGCTATAGATTGAATCAAATTAATATAGTATACAATTTTTCGTTTTTATTGTAATTATGTTAAATAAAATACCCCTAAATAATCATAAGTACTTAAACTTCTACGAACTTAATTATATATTACCGATTACCATAAATTATCACTGATATTAAAAAAATGTTATTCTACAATACATACTATTAAGAAAAATAATATTTTTATATAATATTAATAATATTATGAATATACTGATAGCACCGTTGTATCAATACATGTGTACATTGTATAGTATACCATCAACGGCGCTATACCGGATAAATATAAAAAATATTTAATAGCCAGCAGCTAGTTACAATTTTTATATTATTTTCAATATATTATGTACTTCCAAAGTAATTTATTTATAGTGGATATATATTTAAATATTTTATAGTACCTAGCTTAACATAACCTTGGTAATTTAAAACATTCATATTAAAAAAAAAAACTGAAAAGTGATCATGTGCACTAAACTTCATTCATGTCCTTATTTGATATAAAGTTAAACATTCTTAGTTTAAGCTCTGCCTACATTCTGTGTCAATAATTTAAATATCATAATTATTACAAAATTCCTTTATTTTGAATCGCTATTTTTATGGCAAATAAATTAAAATACCTAGACCTACATTCGTTGCTAATATTACCAAGTTTCATATTACTCATATTTATATTATTTCCTGAAATTATCAGATCTTAAATTATAACGGCTATTTGGAATCAATTCATAAATTTGCTTAACATTTATATGCTACTCAAAAAAAATTAACGTTAAAAGAAGTTACTCGTAGATGGGAAAAAATTGACGAAGGGTGAAAAAAGTTATGACGTGCGAAAAATGTGTAAATCCGTCCCTGGATACACATAATCCTATAATCACTGTTGTAGTCGTAACAAATTCCATATTTAGATTTTATTTTTTAGTAGTGGTTATACTAGCTACACGCGTTAAGAAATTGTAAATGGAAAAATTACGTGTTTACACACATACGATTAGTTGGATTAAAATAATTTGAGTTGCATGTGTGAAATGAAATAATCGATTTAACAAAGTATTCACTATTTGTTATATATATTGAAAACATATATATTATACTGTGATTAATACAAAATGAATGACTGGTGATCTGTTAGCCTATATTACTAAGTATATTCTATAGTATTGCTATTAAGATAATTTATTTTACTTTCATAGAACTACAATGGGTTGAATTAATTTTTGCCAAAAACATTGCATTTGAAAATACCAAAATACCATTGTATGTACAAAATTTAATACTTAGTACATACTAAATATATATTTTAAAAGTTTTAAGTGCCCACAAATAATATTTTCAAATTACAACAAAATAATTAAAATTGTTATTCTTTTCTTAAAATTTAAATTATTTAATTTCGTCCAAATTTGAACTTCAAATATATAAAAAAAAAACTGTGTTAATATATTTTTTATATTTTTTGGTTACAATATGGATAACTTATAAGAAGCCTTGTTTTAAATGTCTGATCCTTAGCTATAAAATTTAACATTTTAGAATTTTTTAACAACAGAATAATTTGCAAATTTTTATGATTTTAATGAATTTTGTCAACATTTGAAGTTTAAATACTTATAAAAAAAGCCTTTTTAATGTATTTTTATTATTTTTTAACTACTTTTATAAAAACTTACGAGAAACCTTGTATTAAATTGTCAAGCTTTTTAACTGCGAACATTTTTTATTAATAGATATTAAAAAAAAATTTAAAAACATTGAAAATGTCTCAAAAAAGTCAACATAATTTGAAAAATATACAATGTATAAAAAATCTATTATTAATATTTTGTGAAAATTTTAATTCCTACTGTAGATCGTTTTTGAATTGTAACAAAATAAGAAAATCGTTTGATGAGAAATCGTTAATTTACGGGGAAATATCCAATGTCATAAAAATTTAAGTTTTTTTTCAAAGTTATATATTACTATTATAATAATTATAAACCTATTATTAGTAGAAGTATGGTATTTACATATTTTTTACAAATATATTTATAAACAAAAAACAAATCTTTATTACGGCAACGCCAAACGGGACAGCTAGTATTTTGTTTGTTTTTAAATAAGAGAGAGAAATATAGATAGATAGATAGATAGAGAGAGAGAGAGAGAAAGAGAGAGAGAGAGAGAGAGAGAAAGAGAGAATGTCCACTATATCCGGCAATATAATACAATTTTCTGTAGCTATCGCTCGCTGTCATTGAAAGAAATCAAAAACCTTTTAAGTGTAAGACGCTTATAATGAGTGTCTTACGTCAAATGAATCACCTCATGTATTATATTATAGTACCGACTTCAATTTCTCAAAAATTATACATTTGTTTGGCAATCGTATTCTAACTGCTTCCTTAATTTCTATCCAATCTGGGTTGTATATCATTGTGATAAATTACTCAAGAGAACTCCAATCGGATATTTGGTAATGTTTTTAAAATCGAGTTGAAACGTACTTAAAATTTGAAAAATGTTTTACAACTTATACAAATTAGAGCTTTCAAGGTGGTCAAATCATGTGGCGAGGTTATATATTATAGATTCCTATAGGTTAGCGATAAACAACATTAAAGACACATTGTATATTATTCATTGTATCTTTTCAATTGACAATTTTGCACGCACTGGGTTTTGAATTTTAATAGGTATGTGTATTGTGATAAATATAATTGCAATCGTCTGCATCGTTCAATAACAACTGCAAAAAAACGGTAGGATATACACACTAGTATACGATTCCAATTTTCACCGTTAAAAACATTTATTGGACCATTGACGAAATAATATTTACGAGGCATCATGAACCGAGGAATTTGTTTATTCAACCATTATTCGAGCTGAAATTTTATGTCATTACAAATTACAATTACATATAGATACTATACACATTTAATATCGTTAAAATCGCATTGTGTAATTGGCATTGTAAAATCTTAAATATGGCATCACTGCTGTTCATTTGCTCTTTTGAAATATACATATTATAGTAGATTCTTGATATTATATAAGTACTTAACTAGGTAGCAAAATAAATTGCCCACAGAACTAAAGAAATAACCTTATTTCTTTTTTTATAATTAATCGAACTTGAAATTCAACAAATATTGATAATAGCGTAATTCATTGTCTTTATTTTCGAAAATTATAAAAACCACATCTTATAATTTTGACTTAAATAAACTGAATATATTATATCTTTATAATTATAGTAGATACATACAAACGTTATATATAATACAACATAAAAAGTATTAGTTACTCTAACCAATATCGCAAAAATGAAATTTAATAATATAATGTTTATGCACAACGAAAAAGCTTTGATGTAAAACTAATAGTTCTTTACTATACTTCAGAATTTATAATGTACATATTAGTATTGTATATATGAATTTATGTAATAAACACGAAACTATAGGTACGCTTGATAAAAAAAATCTATTGTTTTAAAATAATTCTATAATAATTTGTGGTTATGGTAGTTATCACAATGACAGAGTATTTGTGTGTAACCAAAATTCTCTTAATGAATTATATATTATATTTTTGCATTATATTATATGCAGAACATTAATACCACTAAAATTGTAATGACTAAAAAAACTAATTTTATAATAATAAAATACTGCAAAATTAGGTATAGCTGTACCGGTTAAATAAATCCATTATCCGCTATAAATTTAAAATACAACAATGATCATACTTTAAAAGGGTAATAATCATGAAACTAATTTTGAATAATTATAGAAGTATGTATAGTCATACATTTTTTTATTTCATAATAAAATTTATCACTAATGACTCCAGTGCATTTCCAATTAATTTTAATTTGTTTGAATTATTGCACTATTCGTAATAAGTAGCTAAAACTGGAATGGTACAAGGCTGATACAGCCTTATATAAAAATCTATGTATTCCCCAAATATTAATCTTGAAACTGTATTTTTGGAATTTAAACTAATAAGATCAATTTTGTTGAATTGTATGAGTGAAAAACAAACATTTAATTAATTTTTTAATTGCGACTTTTTAATAATACTTTTAAAAAAAATTACCACCATACATCAAATAAAAAATACTCTTTTAACTGTAATTTATTTAAGTATTATTATGAATACTTAAAATTTTACCTAATAATATGTATGACTATTTAATTAATTAGTCATGATTATATGCATTGAATATGAAAATTACTGATATTTAAATACTAAAAATAAGATCTAAATATTTCACAATATGTGGCACATTCGAATATTCTATGATTTCATAGGAATTACTTTCAGAAACACATTACGAAAAACAGTATAATATATAGTTCTAATATATATTGTAAATACCTATATTTCATTATAGTCTGTTCAGTAAGATATTTGTAAAATGCCTCTACAATTAAATTCAAGTAAAAATTTTAGTAATTATAAACTTCCCAATGCAAGTCATCGTAGATTATAGAGTAAATTAAAGGGAAATATAATTTTTAAACATGTAATATAACGAAATACATAAAACATTAAAATGAAATAGCATTATATTTAACGAAATAAATTATGTAAATTATGTTTAACATCTTGATCATAGATGTAGGTATATTAATATATTCTGCATTATTCAAAATAGTATATATATATATTGTATTATATTTTTAATTATAAGAGAATTTTTAAAGTAAAAATAATATTTTTTTTTTAATTTTTGGTGGATGAGTACCATGCAACATTTTAACGGTAAATAGAAACTGAGTTTCGCAATAATTATTCAAAAGTTTAATAATTTAATTTAGTCCGATATAAAATGTTTGATAAATGTTACTATGTAAATGATTTTGTAGGTTTTTTAACATTTATATTAATTAATAACAACAGCAAGATTTTAATTTTTTACTAAAAAAATAATAATTTATATACTTTAATATATTTTAGATTCTGAGCAAAACAATGAATATTTTTGTTTTAATGATGTTTACGTTTTTTGTCTATCGTCGTCTTTTGTAGCATTAAAAATGACTTTAGTACTCTGGGAGATAAAAAGTAAAAAACTCACAGTGGGCAATTTTTAAAATAATCAGGAAAAACAAAAAAAAATTACGCAAAACCAGTTTTTAAGAAATTCGTTTTTGTTTTTGTTGTAATTCAAAAATGAATAACTATAGAGACATGCAATTCTTATCAAATACCCATCTTAAGATTAACTAAACATGATTTAATTTACAAAATATTTTGGGGTATGGCTTTGGCTGTGATATTTATATACATTTGAAATTTTATACTTTATTTCATTTTAAAAATGAATGTGACAATGTATTTTCTATGTTTATTAATTGGGATATGAACAACTTATTAGGAACCTTACAACTTTGTGATTTTTCACTCAAAAATAAAAAAATTATCATTCATAAAGAGAAAATAACCAAGAAAGTCGAAAATTTCAAATTTATATTAATATATGAAATAATCCAAAATATTTTAAAAACTTTTAAATATCTAGCAAATGCAAATATTTGGTGAAAATGTTAAATCATTGGTATTATTAATTTTTTTTATTTTTAAAAAAAAAACCAAAAACAACTAGATCCAATTGTTACTAAAAACCACCCTTCAGCTTCTTGAAGGTAAAAATTGAATCATTTTTACTGCCTTAATTTGTGATGATACACAAAGGATCAAAAAAACATCTCATTGTTAATATTTTTTTTTTTTATCGTTCCGCTTAGAATTTAAAAATATATTCAAATAAGAAAAATTTTAACATAATCTATAAAACAGTGGTATTCTTTTACACAAAATGTTTGTATTCAAAGTTGGTGGTTTATACAAACTATCTATAATGAATAAAGAATTGAATAATGCGATTTTTTAAACTTGAAAAGGACAGAAAACATAATAAGTTATTTTAGTAACATATTCTCTATAAGTATACCTACGAATATAAAAATGTGAAACATAAATTTAAAAATCACAATGTCTTACTATTTAACGTAGGTAGGTATTCAGGTTTTAGATTGTATTCATATAAGATGAAACTTCAGAATTGTATTTCCTTTTATGGGAATAACAATTACTGTTTTGTTCATTTCAAAAGAGTTTACATATTTTAGGCAATACGAAAAAATATTTTAAAAAGTATGAATAATGTAATGCTATTTAAGGTTTCCATGCAGAGATCGTTAAAAAAGATAAATAAACAAGCAGATGATAACGAACATTTTGCAAAGATTTCAAGTTTTGTAAATTAATGTAATTTTCTCAAAGAATTTATCTGTAGATAATTAGATTAGTTTAGAACTAAATAATTGGAAACAAATTAGTAATAAAGAGATGTTAGAACTTACAATTTCCCCATTATCGTTTATTTGAAAACTTGTGTTTTATGAAACTTCTGCAATATACAAACAATTGAATCTGTACAGAAGTAAATAATTCTATACAATAACTAAATATAATGTAACATTTTGATTATTTTTATTAAATACCAAAAAGTAGGTTAAAACCTACTAGTATGGTTAAATACTTAGTAGGCTTAATATATATTACATTTTACATTGTAATTTTAAACTTTTAACTGCATTTATAGAAAGCTAGGAATTTGGGATAAGTATTTAACAATGTATTGAAAAAACTTACAATCTATGTTTCAAACTCAAAGTAAGTACCTATAATATATATTATATAGGTATATATAGTTACTATAATTATTTAATAAACTACAAAGTTCATAATTAAAAGCATATTTTAATAAATTTGTTATCTTGAAACTAATTTTAAAATATTTTTCATAATTCAGAAAAGTTATTTTCTAATATACGTAGGTATACCTACATATTATACCTATATGCGAGTTTAATGTAACGAATTATTCTATTTTAATTAATAGTGTGTATTTTATCTAACTTAGGTACCTTTGTGTTTCTTAAAAAGTAAGAAGTTCATTAATGTAAAGTGTATATAAACCGTACACAAAAGTTCTTCTTCGTTGAAGTTTAATGAAAATTAATACATAGGTATATAGCATACCATAGAGTTCCTTTAAATTATAACTTAGAATTTAAATATGACAACATAAATCCATTAAAGTTCATAGACCGCCTGATTTGTAAATTGCATTGAGTCGTCAAAACAAACTGTTATTATAAGTACAATATTCTTATTAAAACAGTACCTTAATTTTATTTTAGTTTTTAAATATTTTATTATAATTATTGGAATAACCAACTTTAATTATAATATTTTGATGGCATATTATAAATCGGTTTTGAATGAACCTAAATACTTTCATACAAAATAATATCTGTGATACCTTTTTACTCAGTATATTAATTTATTACATAACATGAAACATAAATTATTATTATGTAATATTACAATTAATATATGATATTATATTGATTATTATATTGATATGTACAAGTATAATAACTCACCTGATCCAGATGATATTTCAGAAATTGTTTTAAATCAACGTAAGTATGCTTTTTACAATTCTATTACATTTTCTTTTTTCATTGTCATTGTCAGACACATTTCCCAAATTTTGGAAATCTCCTTTCGTCAAGTTAGTTTTTATAAATGGTGATTGTTATTAAATTATAAATTATAAACCCAACAGCATTATGTCAACTATTTTAAAATTATTTGAGTCAATTTTACATTCAAAACTATACTTTTCTTTTTTTGAACTATAAAATATTAAGAAAATTTAAATTTTGCCAACATATACCTATCAACAAATTCAAATATAGTTTCTTGTTATAATTATATTTAATGGGTGCTGTAGAAAAAGGTAATCTACAGATGGATGCAATCCAGTGGTGCCGAACATACTCCTCGGGAGAGACGAGTGGCCACTCCTATAATATAATGGTAGGTGGGTGGATAGGTGGGAGTGTTGGTGGTTGGTCAAAACGGTCTGCCCTAGTGATATTTTATAATTTTATAAGAACTTATAAGAAACCTTATATTACATTTTCAAGCTATATATTCCAGCAAAAAAAATTAAAAATGTTTTTTTTATAACTCAAAATCTTTAAAGTCAAAATATTTTGAAAAATTTTTTATGTACATATACATTGTATACGAAAAA
Source organism: Pentalonia nigronervosa (assembly GCA_014851325.1). Lineage (NCBI taxonomy): Eukaryota > Metazoa > Arthropoda > Insecta > Hemiptera > Aphididae > Pentalonia > Pentalonia nigronervosa. The sequence continues at coordinate 20,457 of JACXSJ010001229.1, read as the reverse complement.
TGCTAATATAAACATTTGGTGAAAATTTCAAATATCTATGGTTATTTGCCTTTGAATGACTACAAAATAGCTTGTGAGAGAAACTCGTATAGGTGTGTATAACTTAAAACTTATACAGGCGGAATATATATATATATACACTAGCACCAAACGAGAATATTTTTTAACGTAAGAAAAACTCATTATTTAGTGCATATTTTACATACTTTTTAACATTCATTCAAAAATATCTATTTCCACATTTTATTTATTCGATGTATTATAAATTAAAAAAAAAAAATTAACTTACTATATTCTATCCTATATGTATAGACGTAGAATGGAGGGGGAAGTTATGGGGGCTAAAGCGCTCCCAGGATTTTGTTTAGCCCCTGCTCGTACATTATTTTTTTTTTTCGTTACATTTTAAAATTAATGTTGTGTACCCGAAATATTCTTGGCTATACCTCCCCCTCCCCATATAAATTAATCACGATACGCCTATGCCCATATAAGAAAAGTATTAGCGGAAACCGATTTGCAGATAAAATTTTCATTTGTAATAATATGTTTTTACAACATTTAACTTTTATATATTTTTGTATAAAATTAATGACTTTAAAATACTTTAAAATCACAATTATTACATATTTTAACAAAGCCCGGTTTACAATTAAATTTTTATTAATAATAAATTAAGGATATTACTTGCAATTAAGTAAATTTTGAATCATAATTTTGATAAAAAAATAAAAACAATATGCTTATAAAATAAAACGATAATACAATAAAGTGATTTAAGAAATGCTTTGAGGATAGATGTGAGCCTGATATCAATTCTTTAAAAACTGATGTTGGTTCCGGAATTTTAGGTATATTTACTTTGCCACCACTACAACACAGTCCAGAAGCTTTGGCCGCCTATTTTTTTGCATATTTTATCTATTCTGCCAATATCAACATCATTTAGCTCAGCATAGTAGGGTTAGATAGGATTAGTAGGGTACAATCATAAGCAAACGCAGAATTCAATAAATTATGTTGCCTGTGAGTTCTATTCCTTACTGATCGTGCATTTTGCTGTGTTAATCGATGGGAACGTTCAGCACTTGATTACCGTTGTCGGTTCGCCGAAGTTCGGAAATTTTGTGAGGCTAACCGCTGCGAACGTTCAACGCTCGATTCCCTAGCGCGGTTTTATTCACTGATCACTGGTTGAGTAGCCAACCTATGCATATTTTCAATCGCTGTTTTATCGCTGCGCAAAAGTCGCAGCTGCTTTGCAGTAGCAGTAGCAGACGAAAAAGATAAAAGAAAGAACGTAGAAAATTAAAACTTAACCAAACCGTATCTCGTAATCAAAAAAAAATAAACGTAAGGTGAATAATTAGGTACCTAATAATTTATACCTGCTTCTGGTACGTAAATCGAATAAAATATATGTCAAGGACTTACCATAAAATTACTTCAGAAAACGCAAAAAAATCTATTTAGATAGATGAATAATGTGTAACAGAAAAAATAAAATATTATAAAGGTATAGCTGTCCAGCCCGGCGTTACCCGTGTCAAATATTTGTTTATTTTATAAATATATTTTTGAAAAAAAACTACTTATCGTAATAGTAATATAATAATATGTAACTAATAGCGATTCATTAGCAATTCTGAATTATCCGTCGTTACTGGGTTTTAGTATACGAAATGAAAATGTAAAAACCTATGTATTCTTGTTATTTAGCAAGATTTTATGAAAATTATTAGAAAATATGTGTACCGTATTATAAGTCATCGATTGCATATTGTTTTATTACACAGTACACACAATACAATTTATTATAGCTTAGATGCCTTAGAACCTGCAAATAAAATGTGATATATGAATAATGTACAGTTAGAAGCTCACACGGAAACACACTATATGCGCTTCATAAATACTGTTATAAATAATGTTATATAGCTTAAAGCCTTCCTCGACAAATGGACTATCCAACATAAAAGAATTTTTCAATTCGAACCAGTAGTTCCTAAGATTAGCGCGGTCAAACAAACAAACTCTTTAGCTTTATAAGTATAAATAGATTAGGGTGGTCCTTTGTAATAGAGGTATAATTTTTTTCTCAAAATATTTAAAGTGAGACCCCCCCCCAAATCAGATCTTATGCATATAAAAATAATGTGTAAAATTTAGTCGAGATTGATTAACCCTAAGACGTACCTTTTATTATATATAATCTTATTTCCTACAAAAAATGTCATAATCAAAAATGAGCTCGCATCGATGCGAATAAAAGTCTTATATTAAATTGATGAAATAAATATAATTATTTTCAGTTATCTCCTCACAGTCTTAGCGTACAGACGTGTTTTCGTGGTGTCGTTTTTGCTATATTATTTTGCTCAGTATTATCGCTCCTTATCTTAGTTTGTGCGTCATTTATGCCGTCGTCTTCAGGCGACACAAATCGTGCCGGCCAAAATAATATTTCAAACAAACACAAAAATCAACATGTCAAAAACATTGCCGGCCCCGGTTACCAGGTGGTCGGCAAAAACGGTAAGCCAATTAAAGTTACTTCTTGTCCAGTCTCACCAAGTTTTCAACAAATTATGGATAACCCACCGATTCTAGATATATCCAGCTCCGCATTTAACTATAGCTCCTTATCTACACAAAATGCATTTACGTCGGGGTCTACGGCTATCAATATGGATGTGAACGTTAATGATCGTCCTAATGAGCTCGATACTGGTTCTACGTCTTCTTTACTTAATAATACTTCTATTCAACCTACTTTCCTAACTAACAGCGATATCTCCAACACTAATAAACATATAAACATATTACAAAAGTCGTTTTCATCAGATTATATCGGGCCTATAATTATTCTCGTCGAAAGTATGAACTCTAATATTAACTTAGGAAACTGGCATACTATTAAAGCCGCTAAATTTTTATCTAACAATTTCCCAGGTATTACCAACATTAAGCCTGCGGGTTCAAAAAAAATCAAAATTTCTTTCGACACAATTATTAATGGTAATTGCTGCTTGAATTCAAACATCTTAAATGAGAATAACTATAATGCAATTATACCCTCTACGCTAATATTTTCCTACGGAATAATAAAATTAGACACTACAGTCTCAGAAGCTGAATTTTTCGAAGGCGTCCGATCCTCAGTCAAAATTGATGCATTCAAACGCATCAGTATCAAAAAAGATGATAAAATCATTCAAATCCGTATAGTTGAACTTAAGTTCGTCGCCTCAAAAATACCATCCATAATCTCCGTATTTAACATAATTCTTGATGTAAAACCCAATGTCCGGTCTCCCGTTCAATGCAATCGATGTTTACGTTTTGGACATCCACAAAAATATTGTCGTAGCGGTCCCAGGTGCAGTCACTGCGGTGAAAACAATCACTCGGTGGATTCATGCCTACGCGCCTAAGCCACCGATCCTATTTGTCTCTTTTGCAAGCAACCTCACTTAGCCACTGATCGTAGTTGCCGGGAATGGTCCACTCAAAAAGAAATCAAACACATCATGGTCACCGAAAATATTTCCTATAAAGATGCCTTAACTTTTAAAAAAAATAATTGTTACACTACTGCTTTTTCTTTTTCCGATGTTAAGAGCCAGAATCCAATTTCTGAAATATTAAAACCAAATAATATCCCCCCAGAAGAAGATAACTTCTCCAAGTTAAATGATTATCATCATTATTGTTTCATTATTATTATTTCAATTCCAGGAAGACAAAACAAAAATCTCGCTCCCCGAGCAATAAAGACAAATTAAATTTATCAGTCGATCCTCATTTTTCTTCCCCTAACGGTTGCTGTTTAACCAACCTCCCTAATCAAAGCTTCACTGCAGAAAATAACTCTACTGACTTATCTTGAGTCCATTTTCTTTCTTTTATAACACTTATAACAATAACAAAATAAATATTAATTAATATAATTACCATGGCATTTTTACAAAAAAATAATAATCTAAATATCCTTAATAATTTCACGAACATTATTCAGTGAAATATAAGAAGTCTTCCTGCACGTCTCCCATCCCTACATCACCTTCTATCCGATCACAAATGTTCCATCGCTCTTCTCTCCGAAATCTGGCTCTTACCTTCACGTTCCCTTATAATTCCGCAGTTCAAAACCTATAGATCCGACCGCTCTGATAGCTATGGTGGTGTTGCTATAGCTGTTCATAACTCCCTCAAATCCAAACAAATTCCTTTAGATATCACCATTAGAAATAGATGTACCAACCATAAAATTGACATCATAGGTATCGAAGTTCATCTAGTTAACTCACACCCTCCTTTAAAATTTTGGTCCTGTTACATCCCCAGTAATTCCAAGGTTCCTTCCAATCTATGGCGTGAATTTTTTAACCTAATGTCGCAAATACGCTACTTGGTGGCGATTTTAATGCATTTCATCCCACTTGGGGCTCTGAACTTGCATCCCGCCGTGGTTCTCAGATCTATGATTGCATCAACTCATTAGGACTTTGTTCTCTCAACGATGGTAGTCTTACACATGTGGGTCGCCCTAACTCAACTAACTTAGCAATAGACTTATTTTTTTGTTCCCCTGATATTATCTGGTATCTACCTTGGAAAGTTCTCAACGATCCACATGGTAGCGACCATATCCCCATTATCATAACAATTAATTTTAACAGGTCCACCGATCCTGTATCATCTAGTCCCGCTCTGGTTTCTTCATCTTCAATTTACTTACCTTTCAATTTCAATAAAGCTAATTGGTCATCGTTTTCTCTCAAAATTCAGTATTCTATCTCTTCACTGACAAATTCTACCTCTCCAGTTCTTTCCTATTCTACCTTTACTAATATCATTAACATCTCTGCTGATTCCACAATTCCGAAGAAAAGATTAAATATTAACCCTTATCCAGCCTCCCTTCCTTGGTGGAATTCTGACTGTTCTGAAGCTGTCGAAAACAGAATCCAATTTTTTAAAAACTTTCGTCGCTCAGGCTCCATGATCGACTTTATTAATTATCGCAATGCTTGTGCCCAAACCACCAGGCTATTAAAAAATGAAAAGAGGATAAAATGGAAAAATTTTTGTTCCAATCTAAATCCTTCCTTCCCCATACAACACCTTTGGTTAACAGCTAAGCGGTATAAAAATTGCATCAACCCCGTTAGTCGCCCAGATAATGACGATTGGTTGACTCCTTTTGTTCTAAAGTCGCTCCGTGTTATGTCCCTTCTATATCAAAGGTTTGCCCTCCTGATCTCTCTCTATACTCTCCACCTCATGTTCTCACTAATGTTTTTACTATGTCAGAATTAAATTTAGCCATATCTTCACGGAAATCTACCGCGTCTGGTCTAGACAACATATCACCTATTATGCTAAAACACCTCCCTTCAAATGCTCTGGCTTACCTTTTATCTATTATGAACAATATTTTATCATCCAATAAGGTTCCTCCTTCATAGACATCTTATCGTGTCATCCCTATCCACAAATCTAATTCTAATGATTCTTTTCGTCCAATTACTCTTTCTTCCTCTCTTTGCAATGTTTTTGAATATATGCTGAAAACAAGACTCGATTGGTGGCTGGAATCCAACTCCGTTTTACCTGCAAACTTGTTTGCTTTTAGGAAGGGATTGGGTACAATGGAATGCCTCTCGACTTTTATCGGTAATATTTACCATGCTTTTAATAATAGGGAATTCCTTGTCGCCACATTTGTAGGTATTCGCGGCGCCTTCGATTTTGTGAACATACCTACCCTCATCACCTATCTTCTTTCATTAAATGTCCCCTCTAAATTCTGTAATGTTCTGTCCGCTCTTTTCAATTTCAAAAAACTTGTTTTCTCCTCTCCCTTTGGTTCGTCAAATACTCGACTCACTTTTACTGGCCTTTCTCAGGGTAGCTGCCTTAGTCCAATTCTATTCAATGTATATATGAGTATTGTTGAAAAGCATCTTTCTCAGTTCGGTCATAAATGTCTTATATACGCTGATGATTTAGTTATTTGCTCGTCTAATAAACATCTTAACCTCGCCATTGATAGCCTCAACTCTGCTCTGATGGATCTATATGATATCCTAATCAAAGTGTCTTTCGATGTTGCCCCTGATAAATGTAAATCGATCATTTTCACTCGTCGTAGATATTTAAACAATCTTAATACATATCTTAACAATTGTGTTATCCCCTTCGTACAACAGTATTACCTATTTAGGCATCACAGTCGGTCCCAAATTGCGCTGGATTCCACATTTCTCATCTCTCACTGCTAAAAACTTCTCGATGGTCCAACTTCCTCCGATCTGTAACTGGTACTTGGTGGGGCTCGCACCCTTCAAGTCTTTTATCCATATACTTGTCTATTATACGTTCCAAACTTGACTACGGTTGTGTCCTTTTTTTGTCGGCTTCCTTTTCTAATTGGAAAAAAATTAGTAAACTCCAAACCTCATGTATCAGAACCATTATGGGTTATGTTAGTTCTACTCCTTGCCCTGCTATGGAAGTGGAATCTACTTACCCGCCATTTAATATCAGATGCCGCTGGCTTGCCGGTAAATTTCTCCTGAAATCAATATCCTTTAGCGATCACCGTATTTTTGACATCTATTACTCACTGTATCTAAATTGGTGATATGTTCCTAAATCTATGCCTGTATTTTCAATTATAGCTAATTCTATCTCAAATTTCCATCAATATATTATTAATTCTACTAAACTCCCTCTTTATGATAATTCTTACGACTCCCTTATTTTTTCCCCTCAGGTTCACTCTGATAATCAATTTTTAGATCTATCCTCCAACGGTTTTAAATTTATGTCTTCTTCCTCGTTCATTCAGCCGTTTTGAATTATCTTAATGAACGCTTTTTTAACTTCATCGCGGTTTATACAGATGGATCAGTCTCTCTTCTCTCCGCTGGATATGCGTTCTACATTCCTGATCTACAACTCTCTATTATCAGTAACCTTCCTCCTACGTCTTCTTCCTTTACAGCTGAGTGCTATGCTATCACTGAAGCCCTAAAATTAATTCAAAATCCCCCCCCCAATAATTACTTAATTGTCTCAGATTCTATGTCGTGCCTCCAAGCCTTAAATTCAAACCTATTTAACTCTCATTTGTCTCCAATTATCCTTCGCATCAAGTCCCATATATTTCCTTAAATCAAAAAAACTATAACATTAACTTTCTTTGGGTTCCTAGTCATATATATGGTAATGAAGTTGCAGTCCACCTCGCTAAATCTTCATTCAATTTCATCTTTCCTTCTTTATCTCAACTCCCACAATCGGACTTCACACCTCTGATAAAACAACACTCCACCAACACTTAGCTCTCTCACTGGAACAACCTACCTGCAGAATTCGCCTCAAAATACAGAAATATTACACCCAATATCCTAAAAAAAACCTGGTTTAATAACTTGCACTTACATAGACCATATATTTTACAATTTAATAGACTACGTATAGGGCATCACCTTCTACCCAGCCACGATAATCTAACCACTATCCAACCAGAAAAATCTATTAAAAATTTATTTCACTCCAGTTAAACCGTCAAGATAAACTGTCTCTGTATTCCGTGTAAACCGTGGAGTTAACCTATTACCACAATATACCAAATAGTTTTAAATATTCAACTACTCCACAGTAGGTCAAGTGGTTATCAACTTATTAACGACTGGTGACATCCGTCTTACCTACACAATATTATTTAATTTGGTAAATAATAAGAAAATTCTGAAGACAGACCACACAATTTCTAGTTAGTGATCTTAGCATTTGTAGCTATCTATACGAAATAAGACAATAGGTACGTAATACTGCATAATTACAACTACCAAGTACCATAAAAAAAGTATTTATTTTATTATGCCTATTGGCTATTGTCTAGTACTACCTAGTAAGTACTTAAATCGTCGTGGACTTGTGGTTAGCTCGGTTGACACCACAGATATATAAAAATATAGAAATTTTATTTATCTGTAATTGACATGATCGTTTTCTGCAGTGTAACCGTGTGTACAAAAATACGAATTCTCGGCCGCTGATAACTTTTATTTTAATTATTATTAAAATTATTTAATAAATTATATCCTATAAAACGACATTACACGATTATAAATACCGACAACCGTGCACTATAGACATAAACACGAATATTAGGATATAGGAAGCCGATGAGTGATGACTTTAGACTTTAGTCTATATAGTGGCGTGTAGTCAGTGACATACAGTTAAGGGTTCAGGGATAACAGCTGCTACCCCTGAATTTTTGTGGGTGGGTGGGTGGCTACAAAATACCTATATCACAAAACAATCTACTACGTAGAAATATAAGTTACAGAATATAAGCAATACACTATACACGTAGATTGTAGTAGAGGTACTGATTAATGAGTACTTTGTCATCCTTGACATCACAAAATAGATTCCCATGTTACCACGATATTATAATACACCGAAGTATTAACGTATATTGAATACAAGCCACAACTAACAAGGTATTATTAATCGGTATCCATGATAAGTATTCCTAATTCCTATTGTGCGAATATGGCGGAATATTTAATAATAAAATAATTTGTTTGTGCTAATGGATAATGATTAACGAATTATCGTAGAATAGAATTATGTTATAAAATATTTTATTATTAGCTTAGCCCTCCCCCCCCCAAAAAATAAAAAACAGAGAGCTTTTAAATTGTGTAGGATCGAAGCCCTCCCACTCACATTGATGTTAAAAATATTAGCCCCCTAAAATTTTACTGGATTTTCGCCTATGGTGGTCACTGTAATGGATATACGAAATATATAGGTACCAATAATAATATTTTTTAATTACAACAAGGTAACTAAAACGATATTCTTAGTTAAAATAACAAATTTCTTCTAAATTTGAACCTAATTGTAAGTATTTATAAAAAAAAATGTGTTTTTATATTATGTAGATTTTTTGATTCAGTATGAACTACTTATGAGAAACCTCGTTTTCTAATTTCAATTTTGATCCTTAGCTGTAAAAATTGAATATTTTATAATTTTTGAATACAAACATTTTTCTAAATTTTCATAGTTTTGATGATTTTTGTCAAAATGTTGACTTTAAAGGGTTATTAAAATATCGTACCCATGTATATTAATTATTTTGGAATTGAAAATATAACGATTAATGAAAAACGTTATATTACTTTTTCAAGTTTTTTGATCCAGCAAAAAATATTTAAAAATTTAAAATGTCTATAAATTGCTCAAAAAGAGTTAAAATATTTTAAAAATGTTATCAATACTTATTAACAAATAATTCTAATACATAGATAATTATAAAATAAACAACTGGTGAAAATTCAAGTATCTACGTTTATTTGTTTTTAAATTACAACGAAATATCAAAAACTAATTGAGGAGAAAAGTTACCTATTTTTTGTGTGAAATTCTTACTAAATATCCAATGTCATAAAAATTTGAAATTCAAACGCTTATAATAAATTAATGTGACTTTCCGGTATTTTTTTTTTTTTCAAAGTAATAAAACTTGAGGAATCTTGCATTAAATTTTCAAATTTTTAGATATAAAAAGAAAAATGTTTATGAACCCAAAATAATTTACAAATTTTCGAGATTTTGGACGAATTTTCTCAAAATTCCAGCTTCAGGTTCTCAATAGTAAAAAAAATTTAAAAATTCGTCATTTAAACATTTTGACCAACACTGACCTAATATATCTATGTGAATATATACTCTGTCCAGCCCGCAACCCGTCGTCACCGTGGAATTCACCGTGTTTAAAGGTCGATTCACACATATCAGTGCAGTAACGTGACCGTAGCCTTCCGTGTTCATCCGTGATGAATTTTTCACTGCCATCCTCACATGCCGTACCTTTTCACGTCAGTGCTCCCTCGTGATTAGTTGTGTCTAGTTGTTGTTCGAAATTTATAAGTGTTTATTTATTTATTTTTAAGTGCACTATGGATTTTAGTATAGACGATCTTACCATAATAGCATTGCTTTTGGACGAAGACGAAAAGAAGGAAAAAAGAAGACAACACTGGGTTCATCCTATATGGAAGTTTCGAGACACGGAAGGAGAATTTGCAACATTGTATAGAGAATTGGTGGACCACCAATTAAAATTTCACGGTCCTTTAAATCGTATAGAACATGTCTGTTCCGCACCAAATCAATCAAAAGTTCGTCGTTCATGACAAAAATATTTTACATAAACAAGAAAAACAAAATACACTGATCCGTGATGTCTGTGAAAAACAAAAAATATCGGCGACGACGTATTTTTTTTTTTCTGTCACGGATGCCTAATGAGCACTGCGAACGCCGGAGCTTCACTGCGTCGGCCGTGTTTGAATACGCACCTTCCATCACAGTATATTTTAATATTTTTTTTTATCACTGAAGCTCACTGATGTCACGTCACGACACTGATATGTGTGAATCGACTTTAATAGGGGAATTTGACCACAAGATAGTGGCGGAGCGTATTCATTTATATGCGCGGTGGAGTTGCGGTCTCTCGCTGAACAGAGTATTGTAATTCAAACAAACATAAAAAGTGGCCTTAACATTCTTACCTTGTGACGTGATTTAAATCACGTAGTCCACAACAGTCGTCGTGGCCGAGTAGATATCTAGTATCACTGATTGGTGATAAACAAATTCAAAACGAACCCGTGGCATTATCAATATTCCTTTATCAAGACCGGGATAACACGATTACATAAATATTGTCGTACGCGGCGTGCACGTCTTAAGCAGTTAAACATTAAAGTATAAACCTTAAACCTCCGATGTTGGAGTACGGATCATAGTATTATTATAATTTAGGACGTGAGACTGTGAGGTCTAACCGTGACAATAGCGACATAAAATAATATTATAGATTATAGAATGTCTATCCTGTCACAAGTGAAAGACCAATGAGTACTTAACTTTCTCACAATCGTAGCCACGAGAATATTTTTTAATAACTTATCGTTTTTGTACTCCAGGACAGTGGTTACGCATCAAGCTCTATTTTAATAGCTTTATAATAAGTATACATACGTGATTTACGATGATATTGAAAGTCATATCTTCCACCATTAAGACGGTTTACACGGTGACATGCTTAAAGATGAAGGATGACAACAAATTTAGGCAAGTGTTTGTTAAAAATACTAAAAACATAGCTTTTGCTACTGAGATCAGAACTTTGTTGTATAACTTTTAATTTTAAATGTGTTATATAGGAAAAATTAAAAAAATTAATCTTGTACTGTGCACTATTATAATCTTTAATGTCTATCAATTGTAGATTAATCCCTGGAGCACTTATTGCATTAGGCATATCATATAGTACTGTAGCAGCAAAATCGGTGGCTATTGACAAATTCATGGCAGACACTGTTACTGACTCACAAACGTTAAAAAGTAGACCTGAAGATATGAAAACAATCATGGAACTTATGATTATGAATATACAAGTAAATAATGACAAATTTATTTAAGTTAATTTTTGTTAATATACTTATTTGTTAAAATGTCGGTTTTTATTCTAGGCTGAATTTTGCCAAGCACTTGAAAAAGAAGAACCAAAAGAAAAATTCAAAGTAGATCGATGGTTAAGACCTGAGGGTGGTGGTGGAGTTACATGTGTAATGCAGGAAGGAGAAGTTTTTGAAAAAGCTGGTGTGAATGTTTCAGTAGTTCATGGTAATTTACCTCCCAGAGCAATTGATCAAATGAGAGCTAGGTAAATGTAAATAATATGCATAGTATGGAATATAATGTATAAATTAATTTATTATTCAATATATAATATATAATTCCTCAAACATAAAGAAATTTTATTGGAGAAAATTTTTGAGTATGGCAGTGGATTAGTTGTATTTTTTTTTTATTAATTATAAACAATGTGTTACTATCATTTTCTTTTAAAATTTGTTATGGTTAAATTTATAAAAGTTTGATTAAAATTTAAATTTGAACAGTTCGTGAAAAAATTAGTTTACTATCATGAAAACTCAAATTTGACCAATCCCTAATAATTATTACATTTCCTATTTTTGAACTTCCTATTTTATCTGTGCTATTAAGAAATGTCTATTTAATTGATTATTAATATCATTTTCTTACTCTTATTTGATTGTTCTACAACAGTGGTTATTAACTTTTTTATATCCCAGTATCACCTAGAAATTTAAAATTTTCTTGAACTACTCGAAAGATCATTCTTTGAGTAGCCTATGAGTAAAGGAAAAACTTTGATTAAGAACTAAATAATTGTGATAAGAATTTATTGCACAATACGTAACATATTCAATTATTATTTGTATAATATTAATTAAAAACTTTGATAAAACTTTTGATGTTTTAACAGCCAATGATTTCAATATTTAGCTTATATTGGTTTCAGTCTCAAATCAAAAAGAATTAATTTTAATGTTGTAGACATGTTTTTGGTTGCATCGTTTTACAGTGTACCAATATTTTTTATACTTGATGCAACTCTGGTCATCCTTTAATATTTATTATAATATTTTTTTCTTCAAAATCGTGTACCACATACAAGCCTATACTACTAGTGGATGCTGATCACTGACCACTAGCTAAAAATTATCATTTTAGAGTATATTTTGTTTCTATTATTGCATGATTTACTCAATAAAAGTATGTACAGTTCTTTTGCTTATAATATTTATTAGTTGTACCACTGATTATGTGTAATACTATAATATACTATTTATAATCAATGATTGTACCTACATCTTGGGTTTTTAATTAATGTTATTTGTTATCCCAGTTACACCTCATATAATATTAGAGTACTAGACCCATTTTTCTTTTTGAATAAAAATGTTGTATTTTATTGTTATGTATGAGTATTTTTATTTTCATTTTTAAAATTTAAATTTAAATCATATATAATCATTTACAAAATAAATGCACAACTCAAAGTCTCGAAACCATCATTAAACTATAGAAACCAATATGTAACTTAGTATCTTTTATCATAATATATAAAACATTAATCAGATTTATATTTAATTGAGTATTTAATTAACATACAATAGATATATTATATCATATAGTTTACAGAAACTTTTACCAATACAAAGTAGACAATATATCAATAAGCTTATCATCTTCAAGCTGTATTTGTAAACCTAACTTTTTTAAGTTATAATTTATTTTATTTCAGAGGTAAAAATTTTAAAGGCGGCCAAATACTTCCATTCTTTGCTGCAGGTGTCAGTGCAGTGATACATCCGCGCAATCCCTATGTGCCTACTATACATTTTAACTATAGATACTTTGAAGTCACTCTACCTGATAATACAGTAGAGGTATATTTGTAATAAACATTATTACTTATCTGGGCTATGAATTTAATGATTTTGGATATTGACAAATTTCATTCTTAATTTAAAATAAGTGAAATACAAATTTGATTAAGAATATTATTATTTTAAGTAGAAATTATATTTTGATTGTTTGATATTTTAGATGTGTATAAAATATAATTGCATACAAATATACAACTATATATTTTTAAAAAAAAATTGTATTGCCTATTTGGGAGAAAAGTTATACATTTGTCATTTTATACCAATGGGTTATTACTTTTTCAATATTTTATTATAAAAAGTTTATCAGTTTTAAATATTACTTAAACAAAATATGCTTATTATAATTTATTGATATACTTTTCAAACCATAAATGTAATTTTAAATTAATTTGAGTTACTTTTATTTTGCAGAACTTCACTTATATTTTATAATTTACCCTTTTTTGCATAATTCGTGGTTATTTAGTATATTCAATTCATAGCCCAACCTATTATTATCTATGTTGTTATTATGTTATAATGATTTTATTAATCATCATAATTATAGATATATAATATAAATATATCATAAAGTATAAATATAGATTATTTGTGTTAATTATTGTAGTGGTGGTTTGGTGGTGGTACTGATTTAACTCCTTATTATTTGAATGAAGAAGATGCAGTCCATTTTCATCGTTCATTAAAAAATGCTTGTGATCAACATGACAAAACATACTATCCTAAATATAAACGTTGGTGTGATGACTATTTTAATATACCACATAGAGGAGAACGAAGAGGAGTAGGTGGTATATTTTTTGACGATTTGGACACTCCATCTACATTCAATTTTGTAAAGAGTTGCGCACAAGCAGTTATCCCTTCATATCTACCATTAGGTATATAATATTTAATTATTAATTTTTATAGAATATTAATATATACTTATTTTTATAGTGCAAAAGCATAAAAACGATTTGTATAATGACAAAGAAAGAGAATGGCAATTGCTAAGACGTGGACGATATGTTGAATTCAATCTGATATATGACAGAGGTACAAAATTTGGTCTCTACACACCTGGAGCTAGATATGAAAGTATACTTATGTCCCTTCCTTTGACTGCAGTAAGTTTATAATATATTGGCTATAGTTTCCGGATAATTAATAATATATACATTTATTTATCTAAAATAGTAAAATTTGAAAATGTTTTTTTTTAATAACTTTTGTTAGATACATACAATAATGGCAAAGTATTTAAATAATGATGTATTGGGCATAGTGTAAATTATAAATTCAAAGTACATAAAATAAATAGTGATATTAATATTTTAAACATTGGTGTGGATTAAAATATATATTACATCAATATAATACAATATATTTATTAAAAATTTTTATTTTATTTATTTTATTATAGAACTGGAAGTATATGCACAATCCAGATCCTGATAGTAGAGAAGGAAAATTAACAGAAGTTCTAAAAAATCCAAAAGATTGGATTAAAATTGAATAAATAACCTAAAAGTTGGGGAACTTAATTTCAATGAATTAATATTATAGAGAATATCATTTTAGATTAATTTGAATCAATTCAGGAGTATATTATTAATAGAATGATACTTAATTATTTTCTGTATTATTTTTTTAAGATCGTATTTTTATATTGTTACTGTAGTTAAGTTATATATAATATATATTGTTGTTATAAATGAGGGTGTTATAAATATCAAATATTAGTATTAAGGTCATAAGTTAGTACTAATTACACTTTTAGTGTGGGTATAGTAATTTTGTTAAAATTATTTTTTTAAGAATAAATCTAGAATAATATTTTTCAAGAGGTTGATAGCACTTACTAATAAACTCAAAATCAAAAAATGTTTGGATGAATTAATCAATGTTTCTACATTGTTGATGTGTTAATTTATTGTTATTAATTTAAATCAAAATATTGTATGTGAAAACATTGTTCAGGTTGAATTATTATGTTTCAACATCATTTAATTAATTTATGTATTAAAAACTCATATTTATCTAGTTTATTGGTATGAATAGTAAACTGAACAATTAATCAGATGAAAGGTGCTACTGTGAAACCAATTATATGTGCTACAATTTATATTTATATTGTTTATTGTATAATTATGCAACTATAGACAGTCGAAATTATAAAAATATCTCTTTAAACCCAAAAACATTTTTATTTAGTGATTACAAAAATCAAACTAAAAATAAATACTTGTTTCAACTATTTTTTTTTTATTTATTTATTTTAGTCTAAAAACAAGTTATTAAAAATATCATCATCTGCTGGATCCATTTCATTGTCTAGATCTATAGGTTTATCATCAGTGCTAGCAAACAAGTCATCCATTATATTTTCACCAATTATTGTGTCTTCAAGACCATGCTTATTTTCCAAAACGAAAGTCATGACAATATTATCACATGTAATTGTATTAATTTTGTTTCGATCAAATTGGTCACGGACCTTCATTGATTCTAATAACTTCCCTTTATGTTCCAACCATTTTGAATATAAATATACAATATCTTCATCTCCTACAAAAAAAAGTTTACTATAGAAATTACATGAATAATATATCATAACAACGGAATTTGTTATCTCTATCTAAATATAAATCATAGGTACATTTCCTGTTACATTTACTATGACAAAACACTTCTTATATTATATTACCGGATATGTAAATTTTGTATTTTACAAATAACATTAGTTTTTTAACTTGAAATTTATTTATATATAGATGAAATAACAATAATATTTTATCTATCATAGTTATTTAAGCACTTTAATCTTAGTTTATTTTTAAAATATACCTATGTAGAAAATAAGAAGTTTAAAGCCATATACAATGAATATAAATTGTAAATGTTAAATATTATCAATGGCGTGAACATTTATTTTAAATTTTTTATATTATGGTTTACTAATTCTATGTCTTATGTATTTTACAATTTACCAGCATTATAAGTAAGTGCCTTTTTGAATGCAGCTTCACAGTCCTCTTCTTTATTTAACTTGCTTAAAACTGTTGCTTTAAGTAACAATATTTTACCTATAAGGATTCGTCTTAAAGTTATAATACTGTCTTCATGTTCACTAGGTTCCATCGCAGAATTAAAAGTGACTTTAGTATACAGACAATTGAATGACCTTGAATCAAAAATATTATAAAAAGAATGTCCATACAATTAGAGAAATAGAATTCTACTTATTTAGTGCTTCCAAAACTATATCAGTATTTTTATTGAAACCTGTTTCAGCCAATAACATAGTTCCAACTACATTAAAATTGTAATCATTCAGTTCATCAGCCCAGAATGAATCACTCTTCCACATGTTGTATCCTGGTTCATATTCTTCAATCAAGGATTTGCACAGTTTAAAAGCTTCTTCTGGTTTATGAGCTTTTAACAGAGCTACAGCCGCTTCATGTTTAAGCATAAACATTGATGGAATTGTTATCAGATCGGAAACATATTGATCAACCTCATTCAATTTTAAAAGACTTAAATAAGTAGAAGCTGCTAGATTATAGCTCTAAAAAAACCATTTAAAATCTTCAGTATGTATCTATGGAGAAATATAACAATTGAAAATAATACATACAGTATACTCATATTTTTTTTTTGCCGCCAAGTAAAGTAATTGTCTTTTAGTCAAATCTGGTTGAGGATGTAAAATAGTAAGTATCTTTGTAGAATAACTGTTAGATAATTCTTCATGCCTATTATGTCCATCAAAATCTCCCTAAACAGAAAATTTAAATTATTACTTATTATATGGTATGTATTTTAATACGTTGACTGCTCGTGGTAACATGGCCATTTTTGCTACAGAGTCGTGCTTTATTCTCAATGTCATGTGAATAGAATAAATTCATTTTTTTTTTTTTAATTTTTAATGCGTTTAAGACAACAACTAATATATTATTTAACATAAAATGTTCTTTATACCGTCATCAAAAAATATTCATTATTAGATGGAAAACCTTCCATTAACAAATAAATGTATTTATGAAAGCCCGCGGTTACATGGCGTATAAATAATGATAAGATGCGACTACCAGTGTCCGTAAAAATAATCTTATACTCTGATGCTGTGTGAACGTTGGCGGTCCTATGGTAGTCAAAGTGTTAAACATTATGATTGACATTACCTTAATAGCCTGTTCCAACACCACCATTTGCATAAACTGCATGTTATTCATTTCATAATGCTGTGACATATAATAAGCCATTATAATACAAAACTCGGATTCTTTTAATTTCTCTAATGACTGCATCGCCAAATCACTATTACCCAATTTCAAATGAGTTCTTCCAAGCAATAAATAACACCTAGATTTAATAAAAGGTTCCATCAGGCATTCAGTCATTTGTGATAAATAACATAATGATGCATTAAGTTCTTCTAAATTGAAATTTGCAAAAGCTTTTAAATAGCACATCAAACAAAAAAATTCATCATTTTGATTCAAGTATTGTTCCATTGCGTCCAGTGTAGACAAGACTTGTTGATATTGATTTTCCAATATATGACTTATACACAAGGACATATGCCCAATAATAATTACTGTTTTAATGTGCTCTGTGTCAAGAAAAACATTGATTTTTGAGAATCCTAATTTAAAACAGTTAACAACATGCTTTGGTCTATTAAGTTTAAAAGCACATGTAATAGTTTTGATCTGATCCATCAATTCCGTTGTAAAATGTACTAAGAGTGAAGAAAAACTATGCCTGGACAAAAAAATTAATAATAATATCTGTGAAATTTCCATGCATTGAACAACCAGTATTGGCTCTAAGCCAAGAAACCCATTGGACAGGCATTCTAGGCAATTAAGTATATCTTGTTCTTTGCCGACAAGTGATCCCAAATTTATAGCGCTTTTTCCGTTTTCATGTAATACTGAAAATAATAGTATTTTATTAAGTTTTGATAGTGAATAATGAATATTTGTTATAAAATACCAACCTTCGTGTAAGGATTCATTAATCAATGTAATTATTTTATTATAACAATAATCGGGAATGTCAGTAGGTTTCAACCAATACCAATGCAAAGTATTATAAACAAAATTAACCCTCAGTTCTAATGGAATATGTTTCTCATATAAATACAGTTGAGAAATATTAATAAATTCAGTCATCATGCCAACATATTCAGTACTAATTTCTGGTAAAATCCTCTACAAAAACAATTAAATTAATCTAAAATATATTAGAATTAATTTCAAATTTCAATTTGCATAGTTGATACATACCAGAGAATTGCAAACAATTAAATTGTTTCTAAGTATGATAAACTCAACTTCGTCAATTATAGTAATTTTTTGTAAATTATAATTATCAACTGCTTGTTGAATAAGGTTGCAACAAACTGTAAACTTTCCTCTTCTGTATAAATCACACGATGATGATATAGCATTGCTTATATTCATTTTTTTAAATCAATTTGAATGAATTTATTCTATACAATTAACAAAACATTATTTTGAATACATCTGCGTAGGTACATAAAATATTAAAATCATAGACATAACCGATAAATGAATAGTATTCAAAATCATTTATCAATGATAAAATATAAACTAAAAAATATTAAAATCATATTAATGCCGTTTAATGGTGTACATGAATACTTGAAAATTAAATTTTTTATTATTATAATTTATAAGTTAACTACAAAATAGATTAAATAATAAATTCAATCGATTCTGTTGTATAATTAATTATTATGATAAATGGAAAAAAATTGTATAATAATATTCAAGATCATATTGATCATAAAGACTAAATCATAATATTGTTATAATCTGTAATTAAGTATAAAAATTGGAGGTAAAAATCGTTATCTGCCGTTTTAATGATAACTACTGATAACTATCGAGGTATGTAAACTGCGGTTTATAAAATCATATGTATAATCATGGTTATGAATATTATGATTTATTTTGAGTCTTGATATACCTTGTTTTGAATATACCTAAATAATATAATATTATAATTTAAATGGCATAATTAGTATTCTTATAATACAACAATTGAATATACAATTTGAATTCCTATAATTTATATTTTTAATTAAAATATCAAATACCCATTTCTAAAGTTACTATTTAATATGTCGTGAAGTTTTTTGTTTATTCGTTATTCGGTGAAAAAAGGGTTATGAAATCGACAATAAAAAGTTTAAAGATTAAAACTTTGACGATGACGTTTCTAGGTACTTAGGTACTTAATTTTAACTCTGATTTTGCAAGTAGTTCACAATATTAACATGTTATTAATTTTTTTTTTTTTTTTTAAAGCAGGTACCTACTATTTATAGTAGATGTACACTACACAGATAGTTGGTTAGGCTGTGTAGTCATATCCAATACTGTTCAGAGAGTGCCACATAGACCTCATATAAAATAGCACCGTGATTGCACCAAAGCGTTGTGGACATAGCAAAGATTAAGTGACCGAGTCAACTGCAGTGGCGAGAGAAAGGCTGCAGTTTTTTTTTCAAGACCTGTACCTCGACAAAAATAGGGTAATTTCGTCTGATATTTATTCTCCGTATTTTATTATATAATCAATAACATTAGTCTTTAAATGTATGACTGCGACCACCCAAAGCAATACCAATCATACCGTAATGAAATACTGCTATAGGTATAAAATATAAATATATAGGAATCGTAAAGAAAATGGTAAAATCGATATATTATTAGGGGCAAAATATATGAATGCAATTGAGGCGAGCTGGTATCCGAGGATCGATCGCCGGCACCTTTCGCGTGAGCAGGTATATGTAGGGAATCCTATATATTATATAATAATATGATGTCTTTATTATTATCGTTATTTTATTATGTACTATATATGAAGTTTACGTATACACGAATGCATCCCGAGCGGGATGAGCCAACACTCTGGCTCTACAATATTGATTTACACTCGTTGATCCCTCGATCGTACGGCGCGCAATGACACGACATTTTTATTGTCATTATCGTGATCGTCATTATATCTATGCGCACGTATATCTATCGTCGTGTATGATATATATATATATATATATATA